>PVLC010018206.1:14043-32516 GCA_004027655.1 Graphiurus murinus | reverse complement strand
AGGTGGCTGTGTGACCTTGGCCAAATTTTTTAATCTATCTAGACTTCAGTTTCATCTTGAAAAAAAACAACAAAACTACCTTTTTCATAGGTCTTGGTTTCATTTTGTGAGAATGAGGCATAGTATCCATTTATCACATTCTCAGCACACAGCTGGCACATAAAAAGTTCTCCAAAATGGACAGCAACTTTTTTTGGGGGGGGGCAGTATTCCATTTTTTATGTTTTATTTTAAAACAAAGTTTCACTAAGTTGAAGAGGGCTTCACTAAGCTGTGGCTGACCGAAAACCTGAGATCCTCCTGTCTCAGCCTCCCGATTACAAGCCTGCATCACCACGCCCGGTCAGACAGCCACTTTTACTAGTGCTCACATCACTTTTGTCACTGCTACTATGATAGCAACCTCTCTCTATAAGATATTGCAATCACCACTCATCTTTGTATCCAAGATGAGTTTGGGGTAGGAAAAGGCTGGAGGAAGGGAGACCGGTTAGGAGACCTCTGGAATAATCTAGGGAAGGATATTCTATTTTCTGTGTAGTGCCCAGATGTCATTCAGACAGAATAAAAAAAAAAAAAAAGTTTGTGGAATCAATGGAAAGGAAGACTGAGCAGAATTTAGTGATTGATTAGCTGAAAGAAATCAGGCAGTGAGTAAAAGATGACTGCAAGGCTTCAAGCTTGGATGATTGGAGAATTCTGGTGCTATCAACACGGGGTAGCTCTTTTCCACCCCTGGCCCTGTCTCTCAGGCCATTGCTCATCTGACACTGTTGGATGGTTGGCCGCGTTTACAATCCCGTTCACTTGCTCAGTGACTGTGCTGTGCAGGTCTGCTGCCTTGTCTTTTTCCAGGATGCCTTGTCATAACCATCATGAAGGCATATTGGAATTTAGAATTTTCAGATTTTTCAAGCCTTGAGCCCCCTTACAAACTGGTTTTGAATATATCCCTCTGGTTGCTTCCAAATCTGCTTTCATTTGTAGATCATGCAGATGTCTCAGGAAAGACTATAGCATCTGCACCTCTGTTTAGGGGCATTAGTAGAATCCGGCAACTTTCATAATTAATGTTACTTTTGGAACAAAATATTATTTATGTTTTATTAGTATTATGTAATTATTATTTTCTCTTCTGTCTAAACTATGGAGTTATATACAAATTCTCCTTTAGGGCACATGTCATTCAAAAACCAAACAACAACAACAAAAACTTGACTCAGAGCCGGGCGTGGTAGTACATGCTTGTAATCCCAGTACTTGGGAGGCTGAGACAGGAGGATCACGGTTCTTGGCCAGCCTCAGCTACTTAGTGAGGCTCTCTGCAACTTAGTGAGACCCTGTTTCAAAATAAAGAATAAAAAATAGGACTCGGGGTATAGCTCAGAGGAGGTAGAATGCCCCTGGGTTCAATCCCCAGTATCAAAAAAAAAAAAAAAAAAAAAAAAAACCCAAAAAACAAAAAAACTTGGTTCGACTTTTGTTCTTTCTACTCTGATTCTGGGGACAATCAGAGAAACTTGGGAGCATGACTAAAGTTCTTGTTCAAACCTAATGACCTGTCCACTGGTGCTTGGTTTTAGCACAAGGCAATAGCAGGTGGGGCTGAGGCATGGTTCTCTGGTTTTCTTTCTTTTCCTTGAGATTGATTATTCTAATTACTAAAACCACCTTTCAATTGACAATGAATAAGAGTTTTGAGATTGCCTTGGGCTAGGTTAGCCAAGTTTAAGCCTCTGACAACATTTAGATTGTTTTTAAGAGAGAAACTTTTTTTTCTTTTCTTTTTTTTTTTGGTGCTGGGGGTTGAAGAACCACGATTGCTAAACATATACTCCACTATTGAGCTACACCTCCAGTCCCTAATAGAGAAAATTTTAAGTGTCTTAAGCAAAACTAAGTGACATGTCATAAACAATTTTGCAATATACTCTCCTGGTAAAATGGCAGGAGGTTGATCAGTCCAAACTCTGTCGAGCTGCTCTTGAGATCCAGGGAACATATTTGTGAGATAGTGGCCCTAAACTAGGGGAAGTAGAGCAAAACCTACTACTTCCGCCAACCTCAAAGTGACTGCCTCTATCTCAGCCTAACTAGTTCTTGAGCTCCTGCTAATGCCACCACCAAGTCAGTAAGAAGTAGTATAGCTGGAGGTCAAAGGTTAACAGAAAGAATCTCCATGTGACTCACAAAGAGCCCTGCTACTTGGTTACTTAGTTTTCTCTACTGATCACTGTGTGTGTGTGTGTGTGTGTGTGTGTGTGTGTGTGTGTGTGTGTGTGTTTCAGAAATAATATGTACATGAAGGATGGGAAATTAAATGTCTCTGTGGGAAAAAGCAGTGTTTCGGGTTCTCAGGATTTTAGTGGGCTGCTTTCTTACTTTTTCAGACTGTGAATATACTCTGAGACTATTAAAATATATTCCTGGTGATTAAAAATGAAAAGAAAAGAAAAATAAAAAAAAAGTAAGGACTCAATGGTTCTTCCTCAATTGCCTTGTGTCTGGCAACAAATATCTAAACACTCTAATTTGCCTTTTTTATTTCCCCCTGTGGTGACAAAACAATGCTATTCATATTTGTGGTAGAAAAAAAAAAAAAAAACAACCCTCCCTCCTGAATTTCTGTACTAGAAATGTAGCAAGACCCAAGGCTACCTGTGCTGGCCTGTTTCTCCAGGTGAAATAAAAAGAATATGAGTTTTGGTGGCTGCTTTAAGAGTTTGGCTCTGTGGTAAGGGGGCTGGTCTACGCTGGGTGTGGGAGAAGGAGGGGTAAGGAGGACTGGAATCCCATTGAGATCACAGAAAAAAGAAACCAGGAAGTGAGGAGAAATTATTACAGTCTGTACATAGCTCAGGATGTTAAAGGCAATAGCCTTGGACAGTTGGTTATTCATTAGCAAAAAGGAAAGAGCAGTGGAGACCAGGCGTGGTGGAATCTCGGGAGTAGACTTGGATCAGGGAGAGAGCTGTGGGAGAGAGACTTTATTTGGAGTTAGTATTTTTCTCTTGCTAACTTTTTCTTGGGACAAAGGGCTAGGTGGCTGTTTTCTGTTCTCAGTTGTTTGTCTACATAAAGTCCTCTTAAATTTTATTTTATTTTATTTTTGTGGAATTCTTGAGCAGACAAGAAGAGACATCTTCCCAGGAGTAGAGCAGCTGCCCAGTCCCCACTTGATTTTGCTGCAGGGCAGCAGCTGTGACACCCCAAAAGCAAGACGGTGAGTCTCTGCAGGCAGGGCTGGCTGTAGCCCAGCCTGCAGGACTGCTCTGAAACAGGACTTTGCACACTTTCCCAAGTGGAGTGAGCTAGAGCTGCTTTCCAAGTTGCCTGGTGGGAGAAAATACAGTGGATCTGTGGGGACTCTGGGGAGGGGAAGCCCCCTCTCCTCTTCTCCCCACTAGGGCATCATGGGCAACATCTGTTTGAGGTTATGGCAATACTTGGAGCCCTATCTCCCCTGCCTGTCTAGGGTGGTGACTGAGAATCCAGGAGCCAGTTGTCACCCTGAAACTCACCGGTCGCCACAGCAGGAGCCGGAAAGAAGCCATGGTCAGTACTTTGTAGCTCTGTTTGATTACCAAGCTCGGACCGCAGAGGACCTCAGCTTCCGCACAGGTGACAAACTCCAAGTCCTGGACACTTCCCATGAAGGCTGGTGGTTGGCCAGACACTTGGAGAGAAGGGAAGATGCCTCCAGCGGCCAGAAACTGCAGGGCTATATTCCTTCCAACTACGTGGCAGAGGACAGGAGCCTCCAGGCAGAACCGTGAGTACAGCAGAGCAGAGCCATGCTTTATCTGTTAACCCTGTGAGGGCCGGTAATGAGTTATACTTGCAACCTATCTACAACTTCCCACTCTCCAGAGTTGCAGTAAGAGTGTGGAAGTACTGGTAGGAAAGCACACCTTTCTTGCAAAAGGAGAGTGAAACTGGCAGGTAAATGTTGAAATGACTTTGGTTACAGTATATGTTCCCACAGACCCTGGTGCATTTTCATCAATATAAACAAATGGTACACCTATGCATTGGCTGTAAAATAACTCATGCCTCATTTTAAAAACAGAACTGCATTTAATTTTCAGGTAAATTTAAGGCTCCTTTAAAACATACTTTCAAATTTAAAGTCTCTCCTCCTTCTTCTCCCTCCTCCTTTTCTTCCTCTTCCTCCTTTTTATTTGGTTTGTTTTTTTGCTATAACTTTTCCAACATTCCAGAGAAACACGTCAACTCTAGCCCTAACACAAACCCTAATATCTTTCATTCTGATAGGTACACACAGGCTAACCAACATAGAATAGAACATTTAGACAATACTGATTTTCCAAGTGAAATGACAGAGACACTTTGAATTCCTAGATATGCAACCCAAGTTATCATATCTTTTGGTTATTATAATTAAAAACTGGCCAGGACTTGGTGTGGTGGTTCACCCCTGTAATTCTAGTACTTGGAGGCTGAGATAGGAGGATCGCAGATTGGAAGCCAGCCTCCACATCTTAGTGAGACCCTATTTAAAAGGAAAAAAAAAAAAAAGGTCTGAGAGGGTAAGCTTAAAGGTAGATTGCTCTTAGGTTCAACCCCCAGTACCAAAACAAAACAAACAAAACTGGCCAGGTGCAGCAATTTAGTAAAATTTAATAAGAAAAATAAGAAGTCTCCAGAAGACTAGATAAAGATTTGTTATCTTACTTGAATACATCCTATGAATTATAGTGGAACAAAAGATGAAATTTTTTTGTACTTATTTATGCCATTCATCCATCCACGCTATAGGCACAGTAGTGGGTATGACCAGTGGGGAAGAGGAAAGGTTATGCTTGTGATATAGAATGGAGAAGATACAGTCTTGACAATGGGCATGTGGGGTCTGGTGAATTGGGAGCAAGTAGAGACTGGTTGGTCCAGTCTTGTTGCTGCCTGACTCCAATGAAAACAATGACTGGGGACGTTTTCAAGAAATAAACTTAGTGGAGGAATCATTGGAGATTCACTCATGTTTTCATGTAAGTGCTTTTTTTCTTTTTATGTGAACTGCAATATCTCTTACTGTCCTGGGGAATAAGATGGTAAGCAGAGCTGTGGAACACCGTTGCTGGTTTTTTAAGCTCATATATCCAAATATGAAGGGTGGTTTGGGGATTTTGAGAGTCTTTCTAATACTACGAGCTTATAAATGTTAAGGGTCTTAACTTATGCCTAAATAGAAATGAATTGACATCTGTACTTTTGATGAATGGAATTGATTAGTTATTAAATGAAAATCACCTGTGGGAAAATTTATTTTCATCTTCACTGAATGCTTAGTTATGTGTTTTCACTACTACATGATTTCTATGTAATATGTGGCAATATATATTACTAGAATAGACACTCTAATGTTAATATTTAATGCCTTGAATTCATAATCTATGAGTTTCATTTTTTATTTTTTGGTACTGGAGATTGAACCCAGGGACATTCTGCCTCTGAACTACACCCCTAGCTCTGTTTTATTTTTTATTTTGAAACAGAGTCTTGCTAAGTTGCTGAGGGTGGCCTTGAACCTGTGATACTCCTGTCTCAGCCTCCTAAGTACTGAGATTATAGATGTGCACTATCATGTCTGGCTTTTATTAGCTTTAAATATATTCAATTCTTTTAATTGCTTAGTGCCTCTGTTTCTTCACCTGTAAAGTTACCTAGACCTCTGGATTTCCTAATTATCTTGGAGCACAAACTTTAATATTTAATATGTAGTGGTTCAGCTACATTAATCCTTGCCAGAATTATAAATGCTGAAGAAGGCAAGTGGAGGGGAAAAAATAAGCTATCCAAAATGATCCTATCCTGTGCAAAAGACTTGAGCAGTGTCATTACTAATTCAGATCGTCTTGCCTATGGACACAAAATTAGGCAGCTAAAGTAATATGACTATTTTTTACTCTCAGGGATCATCTGTAGCCAAGAATATCCCATTTTCCTCTACACATAACTCCTGACCTTTTGTCTTGGAATTGATTCTCAGCAAAGTTTCTCTGTGTCACTACCTACCTAGATCTCTGTAGTGAGCTTCCCTTGGAATCTCCACACCTATGAAATAACAACATGATGCCAGGAAATGCTACCACTCTGCTTCCTGGCCAGGGCAGGCTACTTGTTTCCTAGTGCACACGGAGGCTTCACCTGTGAACCCAGGTCACTCTGAAGGTTCTTGTCACAATATGGCTAAATTCCTTAAATATATTTTTAGCTCTAGGCTCTAGAATTCCACTGCATTTCAAAGAGAAGTAATTTAACTTATCAGTCTTCAGAGTAAAGTGTCCAAGAGCACACAATGCTCTGCTACCTAGAGACTCATACAAAAATGACTTCTTAAAAAATCTTTCCTTTAGTGACTTTTTTTTTCAAACATATACCTTTTTTTTTCTTATGAACACTGTGAAAGTTAATGTGACTTACTGAGGTTAGTAAAAAGAATTAAGGAAAGAGTATTGTGTAAATAGAATTAAGGAATGTTGTTTGTATTCACAAGTGAGATGAGCAGACAATGGGAAACCAATGCAAGTTGAATCATCTAATTCCTAATAAGATCAGTTTATGCAGTGTTCGTTAATGTCCACTTGTTTATGTCTTTATTCTTAACTTGTATTGGTAAGAAATCAGGGCAAATCAGTTGAAAATTTTAGTTTTTGGTTTGTTAACTTTGTTTTTTTGCTCGTTGGAAGTAGAGATGTTGAGAAAAGAACTAGACTATTGTTAAGAGAAATAAATTTACTAATCGATTATTATTCTACTTAGAAGTGCTTTAACTTTTCTGAATATATTACATTAAGTGATATAATAACCCAATTCTTAAATTATTTTGCCTTTGTAAAGAACCATTGTATTTATTTTATCTTCAATTTGAATTCCTAGATCCTTTTATAGATGAGTGTTTTTCTTCAACATCTTCAACATGGAGTCCCTCAAAAAACACTACACTTAGAGGTTTTATTATTCAGAGCTCTCTTTAAATATATTATTCAGTATTTTAAAGATATAAAGTTCACCCAGAAAATAATGGCATAGCAATTACATATAAATCTTGGAGCTAAGAAAAATGGTTTTAACTTTCATTGCTTTTATTGTTAAAAAAATCAAATATTGCAATATTCTGGTGAAAAGCAAAATGATCAGCAGTGGTATAATTTGCACATAGCATCGTTTGTCTACAAAGAGTTTAAAAAGTTGTTTGCCCAATTGTTTATGTGTAACTTAGATGTCATCCCTGCACTTTTATGTTAAAATGAACGAGGGTCAGAGATGAGGCCAGGTTAGTCTCCTGGAGAGGGGTTTGTGGGGAGGGGAGTGGGCAGACATAACCACATAAGCCAGCAGCTGATATTTTACATAAAACTTGACCATGCAGACCAAGGGTAACAGAATAAACAATTTGATTCCCCTTTGCATGTGGAATATTCTTAAGTGATGGTAACAGCAGTGAAATCCACTGCTGCAATTCTGACTACATAAACTTCCCAAAGGTTTAAATTAAGGTTCCATGAAAAATAAAACTGGGGCTCAGGGTGTAGCTCAGTGGTAGGGGACTTGCCTCTCATGAGAGGCCCTGGGTTTGATCCCCAACAGCATGGGGAAAAAATCGTATCCCTAGAATAATCTGCGAATTTTATTTTTTAATTAAGCTCTATATCTTTCTGTATTGTGGTCTTGTGTACTTTATTACATGAGAATCCATCCTGGTGCTCTGAGTCCATTCCATGAGCCTGGTATGATGCTAGGTGGATGGCTCAGCATAGTAGCTTCTTTGGCTGTATAATTTGGCTCTATGTTAAGAAGTGTCTTTGCACTTGGATATGGAAGTATGAAGGCTATGAAGTTTCACTCTGCCTCCTCAACTTGAGGATGCCATTCCTTGTGTACAGCTGGGAGCTGCCAGTACAATGCTGTCTTTGTATCTCTTGTTAACACCTTAGCAGAGGAGGAAGCAGTGTTTTGTGGAGACCTTTTTTTTTTCTCTTCTTCTTACCATGTAAAGATACATTATTTCCAATTCTTTACCTGTTCACAATTTTAGGGGCTGCCTTGAAAAAAGAAGTCAAGAAAACATATCTATAACTCATAATTTTGTTGGTAGTTAATGTTGTGGGATAAAAGTGTTAAAATGTTAAGAAGTATAGAGGTAGTTGAATCTCTCTCCATCTGTTTAGGGCATATTTTCCTACCCGTGTTCCTCTTTAATGTGTTAGACAGGAGTTCTTTTAATATTTTGTATTATCTAAAGTTATGGCCATTGTCTGGCCTGAAGATAGCAGCATGGTGAAATAATGAGGCAAATTCTTGGAAAGATTCTTACCTCACCATTTAAAAACAGAGTGAGGCTGCACTGTTTGATGATTTGAATACTGCAGAATTTAATAATTATTGAAGACAAGTTGTACACAGGGTTCGTAGTTATTTCTCACCTACATGTCAGTCAATTTCTCTCTCATCTGGGATATGCAGTCAGCTTTTGAATCTTAAGTTAGTCAAAGATAAACAATGTGGTTTAAAATTTAAGATTATTATTTGTTTATCGAGGGTCTCTCCTTTTCCATCTGAAGACCCTCTTATGCCCCATCTTCTCCCTAGCATCCGCATATTAGGGAGAACATATGCTTCTTTACTCTTTGTGACTGGCTAATCTCACTTAATATAATGTTTTCCAGTTGCACCCATTTCCCTGCAAAGAACATGATTTTGTTCTTCTTTATGGCTGAGTAAAATTCCATTGTGTACATATCCCATAGTTTTGTAATCCATTCATCTATTGTTGGACATCTTGGCTATTCCATCTTCCATAGTTTGGCTATTGTGAATTGTGCAGCTATAAATATAGATACACATGCGTTGGTCTGATAGTTTGGTTTCTGTACTTTTGGGTAGATACCCAGAAGTGGTATTGCTGGATCATATGGTAGGTTCATTCCTGTTCATCTGAGGATCCTCCATACTGTTTTCCAAAGTGGTTGCACTAGTTTGCAGTCCTACCAACAATGTATTAGAGTTCCCACTTCTTCACACCCTTGCCAGCAGTTGTTGTTGTTCGTATTTTTGATGATTGCCATTCTGATTGGGGTTAGGTGAAATCTCAAGGTGGTTTTGATTTGCATCTCTCTGATTGCTAATGATGTGGAACATTTCCTCATACATTTATTGGCCATTTGTATTTCTTCTTTTGTGAAGTGTCTATTTAGATCCTTTGCCCATTTTTTAACTGGGTTATTTGTTTTCTTAGCTGTGATTTTCTTGAGTTCTTTGTATATCCTAGATATTAGACCTCTATCTGTAGAGTAACTGGCAAAAATCTTCTCCCTCTCTGTAGGCTCTCTGTTGAGGTTCTTTTTTTTTTTTTTTTTGCGGTACGGGGGATTGAACTCAGGGGCATTCTACCTCCGAGCTATATCCCCAGCCCTATTTTTTATTCTTTATTTTGAAACCGAGTCTCACTAAGTTGCGGAGTGCCTCACTAGGTAGCTGAGGCTGGCCGCGAACCCGGATCCTCCGTTCTCAGCCTCCCGAATGCTGGGATTACAAGCGTGCGCCCGGCTCTGTTGAGGTTCTTGATAGTTTCCTTTGCTGCACAGAAGCTCTTCAGTTTAATGCAAAACCCGAAAGGGATGGACGGGGGGCGGGGACACCCTAATGTACATTAAGGTTACTCACTAAATTGAACTTGAGAGGGAGGGAGGGCAAGGGAGTGGGGTGGGAATTTGGGGAAGGGGTCAAATGAGAAATGTGGGCACATATGTCGTTATCAATTTGTACCTAACAAAGATGTTTGCTTACAATGCACGAATAATAAAAAAAAAGAAAAAGAAAAATCAAAATAAAGTATGTAATAAATAAATAGTAATATAGTATGCATAATTAGTATTGCATAATTTATTAGTTTTGACAATTCTATAATTATATAAAATGTTATGGAAACACTACTGATTTTTTGCAACTTTTTGGTAAGTCAATAATTACATCAAAATAAAATAATAAAGCAAGCAATGCTGTTCAATGTTAAAAAAATTAACATTATTATTAATAAAGAAAGGAAAAAGGCATCAGAATATTCATAAACCAATCTAGCATAATAAATTTTTATCTACTTTGAGTGAAGTCACTAGAAAGTCACCTATAGGCAATCAATCCCACAATTATTTTTTCCAAATTATTTCTTTCCCTTTGTGTTTGTTTTCAATGAATCCTAAAAGCACATGTGTTGAAATGAAAATACTATATTTTCAGTTCTCTTCTAAAACAAAGTATGTTTAAACATTACATTTTTAGTAACTAAGTAAAGAGGTGTGTATATATATACATATGCATTTATATACATATAAATATGTAAAAGGCATATATATATATATTTGTCTATCAAATCAAATATTTTGGATAAATCCAAGATGAGAATTTAGGATAGATAGTTAATTAATTTTATTTTATTTTTTGGTATTGGAGATTGAATTCAGAAGCATTCTACCTCCAAGCTACACCCCAGCCCTATTTTATTTTTTGAAACAGAGTCTAAGTTGATGAGGGCCTTGCTAAGTTGCTAAGACTGGCCTTCAACCTGTGATCCTCCTGTTTCAACCTCCCAAGTACTGAGATTATAGGTGTACACTGCCACACCCAGCTAGGACAGCTAATTTAAATTACCCCAAAGCATATTTAGATGTCATGAAATTAATTGGGAACATCTACTATTAAATTACAGCATTACCTATAGAACTATGACATGTTCTACTCTGCCTATCCTTCGAATTATTTGTCATTATAAGCCAGATACCATAAGGTAAAATAATATGATGACAAATATGTTGCTAAAATAATTTGTCAAAAACTTTCTTCCCAGGTGTAATATTGTATGAATTTTCATGTTAATATTACCATACTGTGTTTATGTTAATATAACTCTATGTTTACACAAATTTGTTTTAAAATAAATTTTTATATAAGTTGTCATTATTCGTGTGTGTGTGTGTGTGTGTGTGTGTGTGTGTGTGTGTGTGTGTGTGTTACTGGGACTGAACCCAGGGCTCCTTGCCACTGAGCTACATCTTCTATTTTGAGATACAGTCTGGCTAAGTTACCCAGGCTAACCTTGAACTTACAGTCCTCCTGCCTCTGCCTCCCAAGTAGGTGGTATTACAACAGTATACCACTGTACCCAGTATATTGTCACCATTTTAAAGGGCTTTCTAAATGTTACATATTACTTAGTTAGCAGCTCCTCCTTTACATCTGTTTGAATGAATCATGCTTTTTACAACTCGATTCTAGTTGTCACAGTGTTCTTTCTCTGTTTCAAACCTTCTATACAAACCAGGAGTGGTGGCCCATGCTTGTGAACCCAGCATTTGGGAGGCTGAGACTGGAGGATCTGGGTTCACGGCCAGCCTCAGCTACCTAGTGAGGCACTCTGCAACTTATTGAGCCTGTTTCAAAATAAAGAATACAAAATAGGGCTGGGGGTATAGGTCGGAGGTAGAATGCCCCTGAGTTCAATCTCCAGTACCTAAAAGCAAACAAACAAACAAACAAACAAAACCTTCTGTACACTGAACATCTTTTGCCTTTGACAGTTCCATACTGCCCCTCACCTGCAGCTTTGGTCTTCCAGGGGGCTATTCTGCCACCTGCAACTCTCTCCTTCCTCTTCTTTTCCTGCTAGCTCTCACTCATCCTTCAGGCCTCACCTTCTTTGTTCCTCTCTCCCAGACCTTTCCCAGCATTCTAGATCAGGTTAGGTGTGCCTGTTTAGAGCCTGTAGCGTCCTTGCCATTTGTTATACTTGCTAATTTATTTTCTGCAAGACTACCAGGTCTGGATGAGAGTGGCTGAGAGCAGAGCCATTGCTTTGGCCCTGAGCTTAGTGTGATGCTATGCATAGTAAGCACTGACTGAGCAAATGAATAATTAAGTGACAGGTTGCTCCAAAACTCAAGTCTTTTAAAGAGCAACTGATAGAGCCACCTCTTTTCTTCAAATTTTTCACTTTCAGTTGCTTTTTTTACCTACCCTAAGCATCTGCATTAAAGGCAGAAGGCATTATATTCTTTGCTCAATGAACTGTTCATATCTTAATTTTTGGTTAGATTCACAGTTAAGATAGCGTAATTTCCATGCTTCCAGAAATCAGTTGCTCTCATCTACCCCTAGGAAGAAAATACCTAGGGGTCACAGACTGATTCAAATATTCTTTATAATGTAGAATTAATATCAAGCTGGCAATATATTACAAATCTCATGAAAATGGTGTCCCAAAATCACATAGACACATATTAAACTATACCATAGTTACCTTCAAAGTAGAGGAATTACTGACCACAGCTTTTAAATGGACAGCAAACCAAAATCTAATTTACAAAATTAATGTTGTGAGGCCAGATTTGTAATTCCATTTTTACAATCGACATACATAATTTAGAATGATTATGTATGTGAAATATTTTTCAGGTTATATATGCTGAAAGTTTGACTCTAATGAACATTAATAGATTTTTCACAGCTACATTCTAAAACATTACCAAACAAAACAATTTTATCTTCTTCTTGTTAATTTTCTTACTAATTAACTGATAATTTCTCTGCAGAATTCTCTGACTCCCATTTTTAATAGGGATCTTAGCACTGAAAGCACAGGGCCACTTTCTGTAGGGAAGGCAGTTATGCAGATTAATAGCAGCTTTAATGGTATTTCAGGGCTCTTTATAGTTATTTTCCCAAAGCCTGCAACTTTAGCATTAGTTTATGTGGCTGTTTCTTTGAAGATTAATGTAACAGAAGAATTTTGCTAAAATGCACAAATGCAAATATAGATCATGTGATCTGCATTAGGCACCTTATTGCTTATTTGGCTAAATCAGATATTATCATAGACTATCCCTTGTGTAAGATCTTTCTGTCGTGATGTCATTTTTTTCTACAAAGGTTTTTTTTAGTCAGATGTTTTTTCTGTTTAAGAACTGAGTTAACTTGTATATAAGTGTCTCTAAAGTTTTTATTTATGTCTTCTTTAAAAATTTCTTATGGCATATTTTAACATGCTTTTAAATTTAGACTAAATTTCTCAATTAGAGGTTTTTTTTTTTCATGATTTCTGTGCCTTTTTGAGGGCAAAATGAAAATGGGATTCAAAGAATGCAAGTACTAGAAGCTTTTGAACTTCATACTACGTATCTTATATTGAAACAAATACTCCCACTAATAGAAATATTGCATACTGCATTGGAGGCTTGATTTGAGTGATTCAGAAGAATCCTGTGTGTTTCCTCTGCAGGGCCATATTGTTGACAGACTTAGAGTCACTACAATGCTATTCTGATCTCACATATATCTTTTTGCCATTTCTGAATGCTAATCAATCACGACAAACCAAGACACCATCCTGCAAGGCCCAGCACTGTGCTGCCCTCAGTCACTGCCCAAGTACCATTTCTGGAGGGCACCTGTTATATACCTGAGAAGCAGGATTCAGAACACTTGTTTCAAAATCTTTTTGGCATTTCTTTTGTGTGTGTGTGTTACCAGGGACATTCTTCTTCCAAGATACACCCCCAGCCCTATTTCATTTTTATTTTGAAATGGCGTCTCACTAGATTGATAAAAGTCTCACTACTTGCTGAGGCTGTCAATCCTCCTGTCTCAGCCTCCCAAGTACTAGGATTATAGGTGTGTGCCACCACTCCTGGCTCTTTTTGGCATTTCTGATGATTGGAGAAAATAGTTTCTAAGGAATTCATATATCCATTTAACAAGCTTGTGTGTACTTACTCTATTAAAGGAACTGTTTTTCCATCATGGGAATTACAAAAATTAATATGGGAGTGTTTCTTCTCCAGAGAATCTTACAACCTCAGGAAATAAGGCTAATAAACCAGAATGTTATGTCAATGTCCTTCAGCACAAGACCTCGGGGAGCAGTTCTATTATGACTGCAGGAAAGGGGAACACAGAGGATGGTGAAGAGTGGATCCTCTCAGGGAGAAAGGACTCCTTAAGTTAGAGGGTGTGATTTTGGGGAGAGTTTAAGGAAGCAGGTTTCTCTGGGTTCGATGTTGTCAGGAAGTGGAGATAAGCATGTGGTTGATTGTGTATCAATAAAGCTTGTTGAGAAGCAGGAAAGACTAGCTGGAGACTGCTGCTATAATTGGTGAAGAAAACAGTCACTCTCCTGTTGTAGATAGGTGGATGTTTGGTTGTTTTTATGGTTGGACAATGTCCATGTTTTCGTGGCCCTTCAGATATGATTATGAGCTGATCTGATCTCGTTTTTGTCTTGATCCATCATGGTTACAGTGTGGCCTTGTTGGATGTTGACGTTCTGTGAGATTGTTTATGTTTCACAGAGGAAAACCAAGGCCTAGCTGTAGGTGCCTGGCAAGGTCCCGGATGTCAGGGGCTGCTTAGCAATTTCTCAGCATATTCAGAGGCTGATTAATGCTGTAAGAGTAGCACAAGCTGTTTGTCATGTAGCACATATACAAAAATAGTTGTTTAATGCATGAATGAAGAAACAAATACATGGATGAATGGGAGCAGAGGTAGAAGAGTTCAGTCTTGATTTGGGGAGAAACTGTACCTTTCTTTCAAGGTTCAGATCATAGGATCCTCTTCCTAGAAGCATTTTCCAACCTTCATAGAAAGAGTTCATATTTTTTTTCCTATGAGTTTGCATTTATCATTAGTAGAGCAGAAGACTGTAATAACTGGCACTTAAGAGCTTCCCATTGTGTTATCCACCAGTGAAACAATCCATTCGCATTGTTTTTGTTTTACATCTCATAACAACTCCATAAGGTAGATGCTTTCGTTATTATCATTTGCAGATGTGGAGGCTGAAGGAGGTTATAAGAGCTTAATTTCGATGTGTGGCACTGGTAAAAAAGAAAAGAACAGGGAGGTAAGCAATCTCATGAATATAGAATGAATACTTAAGGGGGAAGGAAATAACTAACATGTTTGAATACTTGCAATGTGATAAACACACAAAATTAATTTAATTCTTATAATAGCTCTGTATGGGAAGTTTTCTAATCACTATTTTTAGGGTTGGAAATTTGAAACCAAAAATTAAATGGATTCCAGAATATTCTTATCTGATAAATAGTAGACAGGAAAAACTACAAATTAGATGAAGGAAAAGAGAAAGAGAATGGAATAAAAAATATGTGATTTGGGTCCAGGTAAAGCATTAAGAGAAATATTCATTCATACAGTAATTTTTATGGGGGTGGAAAGAATGGTTGAAGCAGAAAGGAAGATAATACATTTAATTTGAATCCTGTCAAATTAGAAGTCCTATTAGGACATCTCAATGAAAATAGCCAAAAGAAATTTAGAAACATTAAAGCAAGACAAATGTGCAAGTCTATTCTGTAAAGATGAATTTCAAAGTCATTTGCACAGAGGTGTGACAGATGTCATAGGAATACAGAAACCATGGAGTTTTGTAGCTGTCATTAGGATTTAGGAACAAGAGTATGAAAAATAGGAGAAAGGAGGAAAGACCAGGTCTTTAGAGGTGCCCACAGTTGAGCTGAGGGAGTGTGCAGTATGGATTGTGGTGATTTCCACCTCAGGGGTCATGCCTCCTTGTTTCCCTGTTCTCGGGTAGTCTCCAGCCACATTGACAATCAGCTTAGTCAACTGATTTGCTTGGACCAACGGGACAGGAGCAACTGTGACAAAAGCAGAAACTTACTTGGAAAGTGCTTGTATGTTGGGTTTTCCTTTCTCATTGCTCTTGCAATTCTGTAAGTACCACAAAAAAAACCTCAAGCTAAATTCCAGAAGGATGAGAGCTTGAGAAGAGAGGCCCTACTGGTCCCACATGACTCACCAGTCCAGCTCAGATCAGTGGAGCCCTCCTCAATCTACTAACCTTTGTGAGTGAACTGAAGAGTTGATGTGAAGCAAACTTAATACAGGGAACAAGAGTCATCGAAGGACACAGTGAAGAACTCAGGACTTTTTTGCAGTACCAGGGATCAAACCCAGGGCCTCGAGCATGCTAGGCAAGCACTCTACACTTCAAGCCTTTTTTAAAAATTAATTTAAATTTTATTTTGAGATGATGTTTCTGTGCTGTCGAGGCTGGCCTGGAACTTGTGATCCCTGTCTCAGCCTCCTGAGTGGCTGAGATTACAAGTTTGTTCCACAGCTTCTAGCCCTAAAGGCATCTTTGTCATGCAAAAAGGTAGAATATCAAGAAGAAAGTTTGGGGGTCAAATGCTAAGGAAAGGGCAAGGTAATGAGGAAGAGGTAAGGGCATTAGATTTTCTGGAGGATTACTGGTGACACTACAAAGCAGTTTTATGAGGTAATGATGGATGATAGCATGCAATAAGGAGTGAGGGTTTGGAGGGACACTTCCCTTTCTGTCTGGGATTCTGCACTGTGAAGTTTAGTCTGGGTTGAGTCATAGGAAAAATATTGCATGGTAGATCCACACATGGAACTTAAATCTATCCTGAGACTCAGAGCTGAGGGAAAACAAAAGTCCAGCTGCCTGTACTTGTGAGCAGAGCTTGCAGGGCCTGGGATCATGTTTAGGGAAGAGTGGACTCAGTCTTAGATCTTAAAGAGAAGCAGCAAATGTATGTTACTTTTAAAGAACTTCATCAGCTGGGCATGCCTGTAATCCCAGGACTTGGGAGGCTGAAACAGGAGGATCACAGGTTCAAAGACAGCCTCAGCAATTTAGTGAGACCCTCGGTAACTTGGTGAGACCCTGTTTCAAAATAAAAAGAGCTGAGGATGTAGCTCATAGGAGGAGGAGGAGACGATGGAGACTGTGAAGGAGACTTCACAGATCAGATGTATAACAGTATATGAAGGAGGCGTGAGAATAAGAACTTACTTGGAAATACTGAGTCAAGTTAATAATTCTTTAGAAATACTTAGATATTTAATTTCATACCTGTATCTATATTTTTAAAATTTCTTCCCTATGATATACTAGTAGCACTTTTTTTTTTAAACAAAAAGAATGCATTCAGATCTACCTACCTGAGGAATCTTTATATACAAGAGCAATACATGGCCTCTTTACATTTTCCAGAAAACCCCTTGGGTAGTGGGTTAGGTAAGCCACGGTTTTCTCTCTGGTGTACAATATAGTTACAGAGTATTCCTCAGCTTAGCCTCAGGCTATTACAATACAGCAAATACAGTGATGTTTCAGATAAAACCAATTCAAAAGCAACACAGTAACCTATATCTGTGTAATGTAATAGTTGGTAGCAAAACAGGCAGATTCTGGTTTTGATGCTGAATCGCTTTTAACTATGCTCTCCTATCAAATGTAGTAGTTTAGGAAAATGAAGTCCTGTTACTGACTTAGCAGATCCTCATAAAATGATTGAAAGCAAAATAGTTACATGGCAATTAGTAGAGATCAAAGAAGAGATGATTTTTCACTTCTGAAACTTTGAGTGCTTAGTGAAACTCCTACTATCTTTTAAAGCCTGACTATTCATTTACAAACTTCTTAATATTATAAAATATTCTAGTTTTGTCAGTAATTTTAAAGGATTATCTTTTAAAATATATCTGATAAATATGAAAGAATATGTGTAAGTTTTAGGTAAGTTTTAAAACCTAATGATTAATGAAAATTCCTTTAGCCAGCTAGCCCAAGACTTGAATTATTACTAATAATGAGCCTTTGAGTTTCCTCTGCTCCTATCCTCAGAGTAAAACTTTTTGCCCAGAAAATGTTGATTGTGACTCAGTTTCTATTAGTAAGAGTAGAATGACCCTGAGTTCAATCCCCAGTGTCCCAGCTCAAATATCCATTAATGAAAGAGGAATAACTTATACTTGTTTATTCAATGATATAGTATAGAATAGTTAAAACGCTGACCTGAGTGACACGCGAAGTCATGAATGAATTTTGGAAGCATAATGTTGAGTGAAAAAATCTTTCGAACTATTCCATGTAACATAATTCTATTTTTATAAAGTCCTCCAAATAAGAAAAACCAAATAATATATTGTTTGGGCATGTATGCTAGTAAACCGTAAAATAAAATAAGTTTAGTTTACTCATCTGAGTATTGTGGATTCTATCCTTCTGTTGGCTATTTAAAGAAATTACTGGAGCCAGGTGTGGTGGCGCGCGCTTGTAATCCCAGTACTTGGGAGGCTGAGACAGGAGGATCTGGGCTCCCGGCCAGTCTCAGCTACTTGGTGAGGCCCTCTGCAACTTAGTGAGAACTTGTTTCAAAATAAAAAATAAAAAATATGGCTGGGGTGTAGCTTGGAGGTAGAATGCCCCTGGGTTCAATCCCCAGTACCAAAAAAAAAAAAAAAAAAAAAAAAAAAAAAAAAAAAAAAAAAAAAAAAAAAAAAAAAAAAAAAAAAAAAAAAAAAAAAAAAAAAAAAAAAAAAAAAAAAAAAAAAAAAAAAAAAAAAAAAAAAAAAAAAAAAAAAAAAAAAAAAAAAAAAAAAAAAAA
>PVLC010018206.1:0-13943 GCA_004027655.1 Graphiurus murinus | reverse complement strand
ACAACAACAACAATAACAACAACAAAAAAAAAAAACCAAAAGAAATTACTGGAAGTTAGGGCTAAGGCTGTAGCTCAGTGGTAGGACTCTTGCCTAAAATATGTGAGACCCTCGATTAGATTTCCAGAACTCATATGAATAAAAACCCAACCAAGCAAAAAAACCCCAAAACAAAAAAAACCTTAGAAAACACTTATGCCATAAGAAACAAAGGGTTGTTAGCACTGGAGCATGGTGGTGCACACCTGTAATCACAGTACTTGGGAGCTGAGACAGGAGAATCACAGGTTTGTGGCCAGCCTCAACAACTTAGAGAGACTCTCAGCAACCTAGCAAGACCCTATTTCAAAACAAAAATCAAAAAGGGGTTAGCTCTGAGGTAGAATGCCCAAACAAAAGAAACAACAACAAAACCCCAAAGGACCGCAAGTATGTTGGTCACAAGGTCAAATATATAAATTACAACTGAGCATATGTAGTTCAGGGTGGCATGGCCATAGACAGAATGGGATTCTACTCCGCCATAAAGAAGAACAAAAGTACGTCATTTACAGGACAATGGATGAAACTGGAGAATATTATGCTAAGTGAGATTAGTCAGCCTCAGGAAGTCAGAGATGATATATTTTCTCTCATATGTGGAAGCTAGAGAGACTAGGAAACATAGGGGACTGTAAATAATGCAGAGAGACCGTGGAGGGGTTTGGGGGAGGGAGTTAGGGAGGAGAAGTAAGGGGAATGAAGAAGGAAACAGTTGAAATAATATCATCTGGATACATGAGGGTGTTACTACTGCTCTCACCAGCTAGTGTGGGGAGGGAGGAGGGGGAGAAGTGGGATGTGGCGGGAAGTACACAGAGAGCTGTGTGTGTGTCTGCTGGCATCACACTGAAACTCACTATGATGCATAATTGCAATGCACTAATAGAATAACTTAAAATAAATAAATAAAAATATGGAATACAGTTAAAAAAGAATAAACATGATCCCGTTTTCTAGAAGTATAAATAAAAATAAAAGAAAGCTAATATTTAAAGAGAGCAAATAAAGTGAGAGTACATGAGGAACTAGAGAAAATGAGAAAGGGACTGATGAGCAGACAGATAGTAGCAGGCACTGGTTTGTGGACTAGGTAAGGATGCTGTGCTGAGTATGGGCATAAGTCAGTTAAATGTGGGTATTCAGGGCAGTTCATGATCTATGCTTACATTATTTTTAACCATAGTTTTAAAAGTTTCCCTGGAGCTTTCGCATTTGTGTTATGTAAGCATTTGACCATCACTAGATGCAGCTTTTCAATTCATGCTCTACAGCTCTGTCCAAAGTGAAGAAAATATAATGCTAATCTTTGTCGCTGAAAGTGAGATAAACCCATTTTTTTCCCTCATTAAGCACTTTTTATTATTTATTTATTTATTTAATCATTTTTCTGCTACTAGGGATTGAGCCTAGAGGCATTCTACCTCTGACTACCACCCCCCCTCTTTGCCCAGCCCTGTCATATTCTTAATTTTCAAACAGGATTTCGCTAAATTGCTGAGGGCCTACCTAAACTGCTGAGACTGGCCTCCAACCTGGGATCCTCCTGACTCAGGCTCTCAAGTACTGGGATGTCAGGCATGTGCCACCATGCCCTGTCCATTATGCCTTCATTATGCCACCTAAATTATCGATTACACTTTGGCATTGGTTATCTTTCATAAAGGAAAAGAAAACCCACAGAAATCCACAAACCTATTGGATACACAGTGAAACTAAGTGACTCCAGGACCTTGAAAACGAATTGACTTACACAGTGGGCAAACTGGGTTAAAGCAACTCGGTAATGATGTAAGAAGTGTTTTACATTTGCTAATGGAAAATTGGCTATATAGGCCAGGTGGTAAGACAAAGGGCTTTTGTAAGGAATGATAGTAAGTTAATAGCTTTCCCTGCCTCCCAGGAATTCAAAGTCACAAAGAAATCATGGATACAATCAGATGGCCCTGACATTCTCCATTAGAGCAACATTGAAATGCATGTTATTTGCTGATTTAGTAGTCAAAGAAGTACTCCTTTAATAATAATAATGAAAACTTTTACTTTGCTGGCACATTTACAAGTAGACTAGGAAATTGCTTTTTAAGGAGTCAAAGGAATAGTTGAACATGGATTGAACAGGTTCATGTAAACTTCTGCACAATTTCAATGTTGATGTCTAGAACAGAGGTCACTTATTTCCTATCTGCACATTTACATTTATAGTTAAGTAGACTGTTGTGTGTCTAGTAAAGCTTTCTCACTTTAATGGACAAAATACTATTTTTTCCTTTTTGAAAAAATATTTTCAGTTTATCTGGCTTTGAAAGTAACTTCACAGAAGCGAATCCTCCCCAAATACAAAAGAAGAACATCTCCTAGGAATCTTGTCTCAGCAGTTCTTGGAAAAATATATTAAAAAAGCATTTTATTTTAATGTTTCTAACTGCATCATTGCATACTGACAGACTTTGAGCATACAATAATTTTGTTTTGTACTATGGGTATTATGAGAAAAATGATCCCAGCTTATTTTTTGAAACTTTGTTTTTTAGTTATCCATTTGATATATTTTAGCAATTTTTGGTTACTATAATTTTGTGCTGCTGGATAGAAATAGGACTAACAGTAATGGATGGTTTAGTTTGATCCGGCAGAAAGTCAGCGTATCTGCTGAGGACAACTTAAGTAATCGGCTCACTGTGTTCTAGGAGCTTACCTTATCTCATGGATCTCAGCCTCTGCTGAGAAAGAAGAGCCAACTCTCCCTGTTGTTGGAAGATTTGTCCTGGAAAGAGGCTTTGTCCAAGCAAAGAAGGAAACTTTGTCATTTCTTCTTAAATTGCAGATCTATTTTCAGAAGGAAAGTATTGTCTTAAAGTAATTTAAAAAAGAAGAGACAGCCCTCCCATTGCCTATTCTTTTTCTATTTGGAGACTTTTCTTAGAATGGAAAACTGAAATTAAATCATGCTTAATGGAACTTCCAGGTAATGGTGATTGAGCCAGTGGAAGAGAAAGGAAAGAGATGAAATGAGGACAAAATGGTGAAGAAAAATGTAGGACTAAGGAGGAGAAGGCAATACTTAAATTTCTATCACAAAAGGAAGTAGCCAGTGCCAAACAATGTCTGTGAACATTCTCTACTGTAAATAGAAACCATAGAAACAGACATCCACCTGCTCACTATTTATTCGAAGGTAGTTGTAGCAACACAGAAGCTCGGTACCTGTTAGCTTGGTTACCAATTTTGAGAAAAGAAAAAAATCTGCAGTGCAATAGGGATTAAGGAAGACATTTAATAATAACTCTATTAAGGGGCTAATCAGTTGAAAGTTTAATTTCATGGAGTGGCTACAAGAATGATATGACAATTTCCCCTTGCTGCTTGCTGCTGCTTCTTTTTTTTTTTTTTTTTTTTTGATTCAGGCATTTGTTACATTTAATCCAAACATTCTAGCTACCATGCACTACTACTTTGCTAGTCAAATATAGTGGCAGATTATAACTTTGAAATGGAATTTTCAATCAATGTTATTAGGTGGGGATTTCTGAAAGTATGTTTTAAATGGATATGTAGAAGTGAATAATGGTTATAGTTAAATTGGAAAAGAATGATGTAAGCAGGTTTAAAATGTGTATGATTCTTAAGGTTTCTGTGGGCTTAACTGAAATTGAATATATGGGGATTGATTTCTTATAAAAATTCTTGACCTCTCAAGTTCATGACTATCATTTTAAATTCTGGTTAGTAAACAATTAAATTATTTTTCAGAACTAATCTCTTCTTGGAAGTCCATGCAGCAGCAAACAAATAAAGTCTGTATTCTTAACTCTTAAAAATAATTCTTGACTCCACTTTCCCTCTGGTTATAGCACATTAAATACCTCCCTCATACAGCAAAACTTTAAAAACGTCTGAACTCATGATCTTATGTTTTTCTTTTTCCTCTCTGTCTCTTTTAATTGTTTTATTATCAAAGTTTTCAGACATTTACAAAAATATAGAAAACAGTGCCTCCCCAAACACCATAATTCAACTTAAAAAATATCAAAATATGGCAATCTTGTCTTTTTATTTCTTCTTTTTACCTCTACCACCACCATTATTTCAAAGAAAATCCTAAACATATGCATATAAAGATATAATAATTTGAACATTATTTTGTAATAATTTTAAAATACTCTTAATAAACAAGCATAATTATAATGATCACCCCTCCCCCCAAGAACCCTGTCACCAAATATCCAGGTAGAGTGGAACTTCCCATAGTCTTAAGATTTATCTTATATAGCTTATTTATTTGAATCCTAATTTTGGGGGATTAGTTTTGTAGTTTGTTCATGAATCCACATAAAGTTCATTCATTACAACTAGTTTGTTTCTTTTAGTCTCTTTTATTTATTTATTGTGGTGCTAGCAGGGATTCACACATGCTAAGCATGGACTCTACCACTGAGCCACACCCCAGCTTTAATCCTTTGTATTATGGATCTCTCCCCTATTTGTTTACTTGCAATTTATTTCCTTTACCTCTTTTCACAATCTAGATTTTGCTAATTTATTCTCTCTTGAATTCACTGTCATTAGACTGTCCCTTTTACTACTCCAGAAAGCTGTTCCTATCAAAAGTCACAAAGGAAATTTCATATCATGAGACCTATTGGTCAGTTCCTAGCTTGTGTTATCTTATCAACATTGTTTAGTACATTTGGTAACTCTATCATCCTTAATATCCTTCTCTTACTCAATCTCTAGGATAGTCACTTACCTGGTCTCATCCTATGCCACTGGCTTGGATATATTTTGCTGTCTCCTCTTTCCCCTGCCCATTAAATGTCAGTGCCCCAGAGCTCTAAACAGAATTCTCTTCTCTACTTGCCCTCACTTTCTTGGTCATCTGTTGGACACATATACTCACTGATCTACTTGATAGTGCCATATCAAAATGTAAATTTCCGGTGCTACTTAACTGAGCTCCTACATTCCTCTCATGAACCTGCCACACACAGTCTACTATAAGCAGCTCTGCCCCTGACAAGCACCCCTTCCATTTGCTCGGGCCAAATATCTTGGAGTCATTCTGACTCCCCTTTCCCTTCCACATTTCACTTCCAGTCAATGGGCACATCATTTGGCTTCTTCCTCCACAATATGTCCACAAACCAACATCACGTAGCAGCCCCTGCCACCTTCTGTTCCCATCCCCCCTGATCTTTCAATCTAGCTTAGTGTGATAGTCTTTACACTGACTTTCCTAATTCAGCCCTTGCCCTAAATACAATTGATGCTCAACCCAGCAGGCAGTGACTCTGTTAGAATGCCAAAAATTTAAAAGTACTTTTCTGTTCCAAATTCTCTAGCGTCTTCCTATCTCATTCAGTTAACCTTTGAATCTCCTATTTCCTCCACTACCTCGCTAACTTCAATCATCATTTCTCAGTTCTTTGCTTCTTCCACTTCTGCCGCAAGGCTGTGGGGATGGGAGAAAAGTGGAGACCTAGTTCAAAAAGAACTTTGTAAAATTCTGTTTAGAGCCTAGAAGTGGAATTGTATTGCTCAATAAATTTGTAAGAAATAGGGAGAAAAATAACTGGTTTAATTAGAAATTAAAAGCTGAACTTTGCAAATGGTCTAATAGATAAAATACCCAGATTTGCCCTGAACCATTGATCTATAAGATTAGGCTAAATTATCCCTAAATACTGAATTTTGATATTTAGTGGGAAAATGTCTTTCTAGGTCCATATACATCTGAAAATGTCTTCCTAGATCCATATATACTCACCCTAAAAACACTGGTAAACATAGCCAGCTTCAAAGTCTGTGGATACTGTCGGAAAGACTATTATTCTCCCTTAGACTTTTGGATTGAAACGTGGCCTTTTAATTAGCTTGTGTTTGTGTTTCATAGGGGTCTGGTGTTTCAAGTTGGTTCATATTAATAAATGACTGCCTATGTTTTGTTTCATAGTCTTGAGAACACAGTCTTTCATACTCAGAGATTCTAAGAACAGAAAGGGAAATTTTGAGAGTTCAAAATAGTCTCTAGAATTTCCAATAATGATAGTAAAATCTATGTTATGAATAAATAGGCATCTAGATTTTAGTCCTCAGCATTTCAAGATCCTTGATTATGTTTTTCTATTATTTATATCTTTAGAGAAAAAACTGTTTTTTAGTGAATTCAGTGCAATATGTACATGCCTACAGTAGCTTTAAACATACAGAAATAATGTGAATCAATTCTGCAGTGTCAGCACATAAAATTATTCTCTACCTGAAAGATATTTCTCTCTCTTCTCTAAGAAATTAAACGCAGCCATGGAATATAAATGAATATGTGTTTGCCATCATGCTACTTGACATTTTAGTTCCAATTAATGGGGCCTCTTATATTAACCAACATTAATTACCAATGTAAAATGTTTAAACATGGAGTGTAATAACACTGCCCAGTAAATTATGTGTGTTCATTGGTTTACCTTATGTTTGTTAAAGATTTGTCTTTGGATACTGTATCATCAAACAAGTTTATTAAGCTAACTGCTTGTGATTTTTCTGCTATGCTTGTTCTGCTATTTTCCAACTTCCTTAGGATACTGGCATTGGAGACAGGCTCCATGGTTTGTGTCCACAGGGCTTAGAGAGAGGCCACGTCAGGTGAGAGGTTGATTGGAGGTGGTCCTGGGAGAAAGAGAGAGGCCTTCTTGTTTTGATTTTGGTTCTGTTAATATTGAATTTTCTAAAAAGGTACTGAGTATTTACCACTTCTTGATTATAAAAGCTAATAAATTTTCTCTACAAAAAAGTTTCAGACAATAGCCAAAAAGATGAGAAAAAAATTCCCTCTCATCTGAACATTTCACATTTCTTATGTATGTCTTCTTTTAGGATTTTTTTTGTTGCATATCAGTTTTTTTAGGAATTGTGTGTCCATCCATATACATATATATGGCATAGGAATCACATCTTTATTATGTAGGAATTATATGTTATTTGGGATTACATATGTTTGTGTTTGTATATACTTATGAAAGAAAAATGAAATCTAATTACATATCCTACATGAAGCTTCACCATATACCTGTAGCCGAACTTAGTGATATATGTTTTACTTTTCTATTTCTATTAGGTAAGAAATAGTACCATATTAATTTGCATTTTTTAAATTAGTAGAATAGAATTGAATATATTTACTATGTTAATCTTTTGAAACTTTCCTTTTGTGAATTGACATTTACATGTTTTGCCCCTTTTTCTCTTGGATGCTAATCTTTTCGTGTTCATATGTAGGAGAACATTATGAGCACAGCAACTCTTTTCCTCTCATATATATTTTGCAAATAATTTCATATGCTTTGGCTTGCTTTTTTTTTTTTTTTTAGCTGGGGATAGAACCCAGGGCCTCACACATGCTAAGCAAGTGCTCTATCACTGAGCTTCATTCCTAGCCTTTTGGCTTGCATTTTAATTTTGATTATGGTGTTTTGCTGCACAAAATTTTAAATTTCTATGTAATACTAATTGTCAGCATATTATCTTATAATTTATGCCTGTCTTGATTTTTATCAAAAAGTATTTTATTAATGTTCTCCATGTGCTCAACACTGTGGGTGAGTCTGAGAGGTGATACAGGATCCCTGAGTTCATAGATGTTGGAATTCACTGAATGATTCTTTTTATTAGGAAACAATCTTATTTTTGGTATCTCTCTATTACCTTCTTTTGTATACATTTTGTAGTTCAGTTTAATTGTAGTTTCAGAATTATGACAAAGTTTATTAGTGTAGAGTAATGGTAAATCATTCTCTGTAAATCTAGAAAGAATGGAAAGATTGATAAATTTGGGAGAGCTTAATTTACTACTTTGTTAGATTGACATCTCTTACTAAGTAGCCTATCAGTTATCACAGTGATCATCTTTTAGAAATTTAGAATATCTTAGAGTTTGGTACATTTTTCATGTCAATAATCATGCCATTTCTAAAAATGAATTTTATTATTCCCAATCCATTGTATCATATTTAAAAAATAAATTGGTTAAAGATAATATGGTCTATTTTTATGATAGTTTCATCCTTCAAGGAGTTAAATTGAAAGAAACTCAAACTGAATCTAATTATAATCAGTTCAGTTATATTTTGGTGGTGGAGATGGAGGTTGTATGACTTTGTGTCAGCCCTTGGGTCCTAATTCTAATTGACTTAGATGTATTCATATCCTTTGTGTCGGCTTCTTATTTCTTCACATTGGGATAATATGGAGATTAGAATAGAAATTGAAAGTATATTGTTTTGAATGTGCTTTTCTTGTTTCTCTGCTACCCAAATTGTTAAAGGTTATGTATATATTATATATATTGTACTAGGGATTGAATCCAGGGGTGCTCTGCCATTGAGCTATATCCCTGGTCCTTTTTATTTTATTTTGAGACAGAGTCTCATTAAGTTTCCCAGACCGGCCTTGAATTTGCAATTCTTCTTGCGCTAACCTCCCGGGTTGCTGGTTTACAGAAGTGCACCAACATGCCAGGCTAACAGTCCAGTTTAAATTGAGCTTTCTGCATTACGTCTCCCTTCAAACACTACAACTAGACATGATTTTCCTCTTTGAAATTCACCGAAATGTTTTTAGCACTTAATCATATGCTGTCTTATGAAGGTATTTTTGAATATTACTAAAACATTTTTAAAGCGATATATATATATGAAATATATTATGCAAATATAAAAATATCTTCTCAGTTTTCATGTGCGTATGTCTTCCACATGAAAGTAGCCAGTATACATAGTCTACTTTTTTATTTCTATCCAATTTACTTTCAGTCTTTATATTACGAGTTCCAATTTCCATAATAATTCTGTCAGTGAATTCAACATAATTTAATTTTTCTTTTGATAGTTACCATTTAGTTTTTCTGGCCTTTTTAGTTTTCTGGTGTTTTGAATAGCACAGCAACAACTGTGTTCCTACATAAGAATTTTTCCATGTTATTTATGATTTCTTAGAATTTATTCCCAGGATTTGAATTACTAAGCCAAAGGGATGAATAGTTTTGAGGCTCTTAAAGTTTATTGCCAAATTTATTTCAGAAATATTCCAATGATGCAGTATAGAGGGTGGTTAAACCATCGCAAAATTCTTATCATTACCTGGTATCATCATCATTTTTTTTCCTAATGCCAGGAAACCACAATTGTTTAAATTTTTTCCATGCTAGCAAATTTGAATTATTTTCCACATATTCCTTTCCAACTGCATTTTATCCTAATGTTTTTTCAGACTTCTGTCCATTTAAAAATCAAATGCTCCCCTCTAACATTGTATATAAACTTTATTATTATTTTTGTTGTTGTTGTTGTACTGGGGATTGAACTCAGGGGCATTCTACCTTTGAGCTATATCCCCAGCCCTATTTTTTATTCTTTACTTTGAAACCAGGTCTCACTAAGTTGCGGAGTGCCTCACTAGGTAGCTGAGGCTGGTCTTGAACTCGGATCCTCCGGTCTCAGCCTCCCAAATGCTGGGATTATAAGCGTGCGCCACCACACCCGGCTGTATATAAACTTTATTAAAAGAAAACATTCATTCAGTGTATTAGTGTGCTAGGGCTGCTGTAACAAAGAACTACAATGGGGTGGATTAACAGAAAGGTAATGTTCCATACTTCTCAAGGCTAGAAAGCTGAGGTCAGTATTTGGCAGGCTGGTTCCTTCTGAAGTCTGGCAGGCTGAAATCCTTCTGAAGTTCAATCATCAGTACTGAAAAAATAAAATGAAATACAATGAAAAACTAGTCTGAAGTTAATATTCCCTTACTTATTTTAGAATTGTTTAGTGAACACCTATTTAGTTACTTCATGTGCAGTAGAGAATTATCCTTTGTAATAAACTGATAAATGTAACTTTAGTGTTCCCCTGTGCTCTGTGAGCTGCTCTAGAAATTAATTGGACCTGAGAAGCGGGTGATAGGGACCCCCAATTTATAGCTGGTTCATCAAAAATACAAGTCATGACCTGAGACTTACAGATGTCATCTGAAAAGGGGACTAGCATTTTACTTTCATCATTTCTGTATTTTTTTACCTTCATTGCACTGATAAGACACATACACTTAGATTTGTTTTTTAAAATCAGTCTTAAATTCTATGACTTAATGGGGGCATTTAAACCAACTTAGGTTCATTGTTGTAAGTATTAAAATCTGTCATCCTATGTGACACAAAAACATATCTACTTGCCTCTTTTCTTTTGAGACTATTTGGACTGTGTTTTTATTTCCCTCTATTACTATGATGGGATGAGTTTATTTGATCTTAAAGAATAGCCTATTTGGACCATGCTAGATGATTTAAGTATGTATGTTCTCTCACTAGTCCTTGCAATTGTCATGTACAGTAGTTAGTAAATAGTATCTTTGACTCATCTAACAGTTTTCAACACATCTACACATCTTTCCAATGTGTCTAAGAGCTTGGGATGGTCCACAGTCAACTCTAAGGCCTGACCCGATTCCTGCAGCCCTCACCACATCACACGTAAGGCAAACATTGTGACCAATAGTCAATGTTTTTGAGTTATGTTGTGAACTCTTTATCGTTTCTTCCTTCCTCTGCACCCTTTTTTCTTGTCCCATTGTGACATCTTTCTCCACTATTCAGTCTGTCATTTTTGACATCCAGCTAGTCATTTCTTCACATCCCATGTCCTGGTGTCCTCACCAGTATGCTTTTTCTCCTTTCTGGTAGATCATTTTTAGGGTTATTCCTCTAACACATTACCTTGTGGCTTCTCAGAACCTTTTCTTTCCTGTTCTAACTTAGATCTTAAAGAACGTGGCCCATTGAAGGATGTCTTATCCATATTCCTGACATTTCCATCAGTAAAAACAAACCTAGTTGTCTGTGTATGTATGTGTGAGCCTATGTATGTATGTGTACAATTCTTGAGTGGCTGGGGTTTGTCTGCATTGGCCCCTCTAATTGTCCTATTATGGTCTTGCCATTAGTATAGGATCTTAAAAACCATTACATTTCTGGGCACTATAATAACTTAATAATTAGTCTAGGCTGACCTTTCTTTAGTCACTTAGCATTTCCTTACTAATCAGCATGTCTTGTATGCTAGCTCATTGACTTCAAGCCAGGCACAAACATTGGTGCTCTGGT
Organism: Graphiurus murinus; assembly: GCA_004027655.1. Lineage (NCBI taxonomy): Eukaryota > Metazoa > Chordata > Mammalia > Rodentia > Gliridae > Graphiurus > Graphiurus murinus. The sequence continues at coordinate 2,755 of PVLC010018206.1, read as the reverse complement.
ACTTTTCTCTGCTCTTTTCCTGGGAGTCAATGTCCATCTATTGTTCTACTCTTTCTTCCTTTTAAAAAAAATCTTATTAGTAATGTTACTTTTGCTTGCTATTCACGTTTTTGTTCCATGAAAATGGTGGGAACTCAATTACAAATAGTGACTTGAATATTTTGGAATATGTGGCACAATGCCCATTTTAGAATCTTATATTACAGCAATCTGTAATTGCTGAAACCATTAATGTCTATGGTATATCAACCTCAACTTCTTCTTTCTAGCTCTTTTAATTTTACTCCAATTTTTAGAAGAGGAAGGGATTTATAAACAACAGTGGCTTTTTAAAATTAACCTTTTTATTTTTAGACAATTGTAGATTCACATGCATGTAATAGAAATAATATGGAGAGATCTGGTACACCCTTTATCTTTTTAATCTGCTTTTCCTAATGGTACCATCTTTGAAATTACACACAATATCATAGCTAAGATACTGATACTGATAGAGTCAAGATACACCTACTTCCCTCCACACAAGCATCCCCCTTGTGGCTCAGTTACAGCCAGAACTGCCCTGCTTCTGCTTCTTACCTCTGTCTCCTCCTCTCCACCCTGATATCTGGCAACCACTAATCTCTGTTTAACTTTATTTCAAGAATATTATGTAAGTGGAGTCATTTATTTTAGGATTGACTTTTTTTACCTAGTATAATTTCCTGGAAATTCATCCAAGTTGCTGCATGTATCAGTGGTTTGTTCTTCATCACTGCAGTATTCCATGATTTGAATGTACACAGTTTAACCATTCACCCATTGAAGGGGATCTGAGTTGTTTCCAGTTTCTGGTTATTAGGAAAAAAGACATGACAAATACTCTTGTACAGGTTTTGGTGTGAACATAAATTTTTATTTCTCTGGGATGAATGCCCAAATATGTAATTGCTGGATCATATCCTACTTGTATGTTTTGTTTTATAAAAATCTGAAAATATTATTCAGAGTAACTGTGCCATTTTATCCTCATCAGTAATGTTTTGTTTTTGGTATTAGGGATTGAATCCAGGGGCATACTATTTCTAAGTTACACCCTCAGTCCTTTTTATTATTTTATTTTGAGACAGGGTTTTCCTAAATTGCTAAGGGTCTCACTACATTGCTGAGACTGGCCTTGAACCTGCAATCCTCCTGTCTCAGCCTACCATGTACTGGTATTTTAAGTGTTCACCACCATGCCAGGTTTCCCATCAGCAATGTAAAAAATGATAGTTTATCCACATCCTCATCAGAATTTAGTATTGTTACAGTGGTTTATTTTAGCTATTCTGATAAGTGGTAATGATATCTTTTGATTTTTATTTTCATTCCCCTAATGGCTAAACATCTTTTTATGTGTTTGAACTCTGTATTTTATTCTCAAAGAAATGTTTCTTTGTGTTTTATGTCCATATTTTTGAATGGATTTTTGCTACTGTTAAGTTTTAAAGAGTTCTTTATAATTCTTGATATCAATCCTTATCAGATATAAGGTTTGTAAGTACTTTATACATTTTCTCTCAGTCTTTAGATTGTTTTTTCATCCTCCTATGAGCTTTGACAGAGAAAAAGGGTTTTGCTTTGTTGAGGTTTAATTTCTCATGTTTTCCTACTATGAAGTATATTTTTGGTGTCAAGACTAAGAACTCTGTGTTGGCTTCCAGTCACTGCAGCAAAATACCTGAGATAGATAACTTATAATGAGCAATGTTGATTTGGGGTCATGATTTCAGAGGTTTTCATCCATGTTTGTGTGACCTTCCTGCTTTGGGCTTGTGTTGGCACAGTACATCTTGGTGGGAACATGAGGCAGAGGTGGCCTCTTCAGCTTATGGTGGACAGGAAGCAGAGAGAGAAGAAAGGGCCCAGGGTTCTAATATTCTCTCCATGAGCACCGCTCCTTATCACGAAACTGCCTCCCTTTAGTCCTCACCTCCTAAAGGTTCTGCCACCTTTACTTCCTAATATCACCACAGACCACAGACCAAGCTTTGAACACACGGAATTTTGGGGACATGCCAGATCCAAATCACAGCAAACACTTTGTGTAGCCCTAGATCCTGAAGATTTTTACTTGCTTTTTGATTTGAGAATCAGATTAGAGGATTATTTACTATTCACTTCTCAATTGAAATTAGTATTCTTGATTCCAAAGTTGAACCTATGTTAGTGAATAAATGGATGAGAGCATTAGCCATAGACTATATAACTAGAGTCTTTCCTTTAAGAAAAAAAAAATTAATGGGTCTTAGCGTTGTAAAGAAACAAACTTCCTCTTCTATAGTCACTGTCATAAAGGAAGAAAAAACCTGCTAAGATAGGACTCCTGTTTTATTTATAAAGTTATTGATAGATTACTAGAATGAAGGGCATTCAACGGAAATGGCAGCCTGTTCTCCTAACACCACTTAAAGCCCTGTACCACAGAACCAATGTTAGATGATTCATATTTTTAACAGAAGATTACAACACAAAGGTTAGTGATAGGTAAAGATATTGTTCAGAGCCAGGCGTGGTGGCGCACGCTTGTAATCCCAGCATTCGGGAGGCTGAGACGGGAGGATCTGGGTTCCCGGCAGGCCAGCCTCAGCTACCTAGTGAGGCACTCCGCAACTTAGTGAGACTCGGTTTCAAAATAAAAGAATAAAAAATAGGGCGGGGGTGTAGCTCGGAGGTAGAATGCCCCTGAGTTCAATCCCTAGTACCGCAAAAAAAAAAAAAAAAAAAAAAAATT
>PVLC010018205.1:0-32419 GCA_004027655.1 Graphiurus murinus | reverse complement strand
AAAAAAAAAAAAAAAAAAAAAAAAAAAAAAAAAAAAAAAAAAAGAAAAGAAAACACAGACTTGTTAGATTCTTTTCTATTGTTTTCTACTAATATACATAGACAGAAATGGAGATTGCAAATCCATCTTTTCCTGCAGTCTAAGGAAAAGTTGTGGGTTTTTTTTTCATTATTATCAAGGAAAAATATTTTAGGAATACAACTGAAGATGTAGTATTTCTAACAAATGTAGTAACTATTTAAGATAGGTCTTATTTTTCATAAGGAAATTTCAAAAATTTAAAAAATATCCACATACAGTGTTTCCTTTGTGTTTGTGAACATCTACACATTTGTAAACAGACACACACACACACATACTCACACACACACACACACACACACACACACACACATACACACACACAATTGAAATAAGGCCTGTCGTACCAATGAAGAAAAGCTGGAAATAACAATGAATATTGACAATATTTCTTACATGTTAGAAAGTAAAAATCAATGCCGACATAAAAATCATAAAATGAGGAGTGCAAAAAAAAAGGCTTCTTAAAAAGTCAAAACCCAAGCTGGGCGTGGTGGCGCACACTTGTAATCCCAGCATTTGGGAGGCTGAGACTGGAGGATCCAGGTTCGCAGCCAGCCTCAGCTACCTAGTGAGGCCCTCCGCAACTTAGTGAGACCCTGTTTCCAAATAAAGAATAAAAAATAAGGCTGGGGGTATATCTTGGAGGTAGAATGCCCCTGAGTTCAATCCCCAGTAAGTAGAATGCTCCTGAGTTCAATCCCTAGTACCAGAAAAAAAAAAATTAAAAATCCAATTAATGTGGTCAACATTAAAGATTTTCTTCAACAATCAAAATGTAGTCTATTTAAATGTATTTGGGAAATGTCAAATCTCTAGCTAATTTTACTTAGAAAAAAGTCCTTCTCTGGAGTCTTGACTTACAATTAATTTATATTCCTAAAGGAAACTGAGGGCATATTTTTATTTGGCTTTTCCATTTTTATATTTCATTGGAAGCTTTTTTCTTTTTTCAGTTTTCTTGACCTAACTGATGCCCTATTTTTGGACTTAGGTTTAAGTTTTCACTAAAGTTCATTCTGTGCCACCATTACTTCAGAGTCTTTGAATGTCTGTGTTGAAAGCTGACCTTTGCAATAGGGATCCATCCCATTATGTAAAATAAAGCAGACATGAAGTCTCTTGCTCAAGGTGACATGACTAGTTAGTGCCAGAATTCAAAGGATGCCTTATGTCTTGGTAGATGCCTATTCAATTCTATTTCCACTATGCTGAAACCCTCCCACCATTTTTTTTCTGCTAAATAAATAGATATGGGGGCATGTATTTTTTTGACCTGAAAATATGACCTTCCGTTTCTAGGCAAGAAATGGCACATATGTCCACACAACACTTATACAAAAAGGTTTATAGCAGCATTATTCTTAATAGTCAACAAATGAAAACAACCCAATGTCTAACTATTGATGAAAATTTAAACAAAATGTGTTTTATGCATTCAATGGAATATAAGTCAATGATAAAGAGGAATGGAATACCACATACCACAATATGAATTTACTTTATTTTATTTTTTTTGCGGTACTGGGGATTGAACTCAGGGGCATTCTACCTCCGAGCTACATCCCCAGCCCTATTTTTTATTCTTTATTTGGAAACAGGGTCTCACTAAGTTGCAGAGTGCCTCATTAGGTAGCTGAGGCTGGCCACGAACCCGGATTCTCCCGTCTCAGCCTCCCAAATGCTGGGATTACAAGCGTGCGCCACCATGCCCGGCTACGGCTATGGATTTACTTTAAAGACATGCTTAATGAAAGAAGTCAGGTACAAAAATCAATACATTGTATGGAATCATTTATAAGAAATGTCATGAACAGTCAAATCAAAGAGGCAGAATGAAGATTGTGAATACCTAGGACTGGGGGAGATAGGCACGAGGGCTGGGGCAGTGACCACCAAGGGGTGTTTGATTTCTTTTGGGGCTGATGAAAATGTTCTTCATTGGTGGTGATGGTTGTGCATACTGTAAATAGACTAAAAGCCATTGAATTCTACATTATAACTGGGTGGATTTTATGGTATCATATTTACATTTCAATAAAGCTGTTAAAACTATAATTTTGTTGATACATTTTAAAAAAAGAATTTAGATCTATATCATCAGTTATTAGACTGGACCATTAATAGTCATGGATATAAACAATGACCTAAACAATGGCCAACAAAATGTTAAGAACAACATTGTGGCTCATAAGTAAAAGAGACATATCTTTCTTTCCTGTTCATTGCCTTACTTATTAGAGTCTCATTCACTAAAATCTGTAATAAGAAATAATTTGAATGTCACTATAGTACCATGTGACAGGCTGACTTAGTCTGCAGAGACTATGGAAAACCTTGCTGTCAGAAACTGTTAGAAAGCTGGATGTGGTGGCCAGCATTCGGGAGGCTGAGACCAGAGGATCCAGGTTCGCGGCCAGCCTCAGCTACCTAGTGAGGCACTCCGCAACTTAGTGAGACCCTGTTTCAAAATAAAGAATTAAAAATAGGGCTGGGGATGTAGCTCGGAGATAGAATGCCCCAGTACCGCAAAAAAAAAAAAAAAAAAAAAAAAGAAACTGTGTTAGACACCAGGGATAAAATAACAAAACACAAAGTTCACTCGGATTGTTCATGGCAAAGATCCCAGTTTTTCAGAATGAAAGTGTTTGCATTTGTTAAGCACATTCCATGTGCCAGACATAAATAAGGTCAGTCACTGTCTGATTCATCGCTGCATCTCAGGAACCTATTCCACTAACAGTAATCAAAATATAGTAGACTCGATAAAAAATGTGTTGAACTCTCAAAGGCAATAAGTGACTTAGCAGTAGCATTGCTTTGTGTCTATAGTCCATTAAAGTCTAAAGATCTCCTGGACAGTTTATCTTATTGATTCCTTTACCCTTCAGTTCAAGAGAGCAGAAAGAGGGGAAATATTTGCAACAGCAGAATAGGGAGAGTTTTGGGCATCATTTGAAAGCTGAGGAAGGCCAGTGCAGGTTTATGGACTTTCATGAATAATGTGGTCTGATGATTGTTGAAGTGATTTGATTCGCAAGACTAACCACTGCTTTATTTCACATGGCCCCAAGACTCCCTCGGGCACAGTAGTTGCTTTATTCTTTTGTACTTGAGCTTGAAAAGAGAGTTTCTCTTTATTGCATATGCTTTTGGTACATGGCATCTAAAGACAGAAGAAAGGTTGGCCAGTAACAGCATTTGCCCTGGGTGCAGTCAAGTGGATAATATCAACCCTTTTAAGTGAGACCTTTCTTCCGAGAACAAAGTGCTTTACAAATATTATCTGACTGAGCTCAGAACCCCAGCAGAGAGGCAAGGAGATAGGGACTAGCAGTAAACTATTTCACACCTGAGGGAATCAAAGAGAAAGTAACTTTCCAACTGAGATGGAAGGACATTTTAACTTCTTAACTACTAGAGGCAAATGGGCCAAGGAATAATTTAAGGATAAGTTTGTCTCCTGCTTCTCCGTGATGGCTAACACAGTCTGCGGAACTGAAGTGTATCCTGCTTAAATCACAAAACTAATTATTAAAAACAAAAAGTCAAGCTGGGCATGGTGGCACATGCTTATAATCCTGGTACTTGGGAGGCAGAGATTGGAGTATCACAAATTTGAGGCCAGTCTCTGCAACCTTAGCGGAGCCTTCAGGAACTAGTGAGAACCTGTTTCAAAATAAATAATAAGATAGGTCTGAGGCGTTGCTTGGAGGTAGAATGCCTCTGGATTCATCTCCAGTACCATAAAATAGACCACAAATAATTTTAAAGTGGGCAAAGTATATAAACAGATATTTTCCTAAGGAAAGTAAATAATTGTCAACGGCCATGTTCAACATCACTGATCCTCAGGGAAGTGCAAATCGAAACTACAAGGAGATACAATTTCATACTTGTTAGGTTAGCTATTATCAAAAAGTTTAAAGGTAGCAAGTGTCAGTGAGTTTGTGGAGAAAAGTGAATGCATATGCATCCTTGGTGAGAGTGTAAATCAGCATGGCCATTATGAAAACAGTATGGGAGTTCCTAAAGTAATTAAAATAGAACTACCATATAATCCAGCAATCCCACCTTTGGGTGTGTATCCAACGGAAATAGAACCACTATCTCAAAGAGCTATCTGAACTCCCATGTTTACTGCAACACTATTCACAATAGCCCAGATAAGGAATCAACCTAAATGTCCATTGATGGATGAATGGATAATGAAAATGTGATGTGTAACCAATGTAATACTATTGGGCCTTGGAAAAGAGGGAAATCCTGTGATCTGTGAGGACATGAGTGAACCTGGAGGGTACTGTGCTAAGTGCAATAAGCTAGATATATAAAGAAAATGCTGCATAATCTCATTTATATGTGGAATGTAAAAATCGAATTTACAGAGAGAGAGAGTGAAATGGTAATTTACAGGGATTGAGGTTAGGAGTAAAGGGGATACTGGTCAACTAGTACAAGTGTTCAACTACAGGATGAGTAGTTTCTGGAGACCTAATATCCAATAGGGTAACTGCAGTTAATAATGATGTATTATAGAGTATTGTTTGCTTAGAGAATAGATCTTATGTATCATACACACAAAAAAAGGAAGCATGATGGATATGATAATTAGCTTTACTGCAGAAATCATTTCACAATGAAAATATTTATTAAACATCATGTTGAACACCTTGAATATATCAATTTTTGTCAATTACACTTCAAAAAAAGAAGAAATAATAATAATGTGTTGTTCTAGTCCTATGGTAACAAGTAAAATAAACCCCAAATTAACTGTACTAAAGTTTTCTGTAAGTTTCTAAGTGCCAAGGAGATCATTATTTTTAAGATAGCTCTACATGGTAGAATTCTAAATAGTCTGATTTTTTTGTTTGTTTTTATTGTCAGAATTATTTCAAACATGTCCGTAATGACCAGTATAAGTCAAGGAAATATTTACAGGAAAAATAACGAAATCTATCATCTATCTACCTATCTATCATCTATTTTTTATCTCTTATATCTGTTACTATAGATAACACAGCAAACACAGCACACTATTTCTATGTAACTTACATGAAAAAATTTTAGTGCTTAAGAATATGACATTATCTTTTTATTTTTCTTTACCTTATCAAAAGTTATTTTTCTTTTATTATGTCTCAATATCTTTCTCTTGGGTCATACTTGTTAGGGATACAAACTGAGGGTTGGCTTTAGATAAAATTGCAAAAGGCAACATTACTTTTATGACCCTTGTTGAGCTGATCTGTTTTCTTAACCTTCTGCAACTGCCACCTGCTGTCTTCTCTCCACCCTCCAGAGCAAACTGCATCTGCCTGTATAGTTTTCCTTAATTAACCCATCAAATTCTGATTTTTGAAGAAACAACACCTAAAATTATCTTGCCACCAACTCCTTTAATGTCAGTTTTATTTCTCCATAAAGAAATGATTAAATTTTTACAAGAAACAATGCCTTGAAATATATCAATCTTGGGGATACGTTAGGCTGCCAGAGCATACAAACTCACATGATTAACATGTTACATTTTTATGACTGTAAATTTTAATTGTGCATCATTTTAGATATTTGTGTATTTAAACAAACACAGCCATGTTTTAAATTGAGACTTCAAAGTAGCTGAAAATTTCAAGGCTAAAATACACAGCACTAAGGAAGTCTTATATTTTTAATTGGCTATTTGAGCCAAAGCCATCCATGTCTCTACGATTCCATTTGATATCCCTCTGCATGATAGACATCTGTAGAAAAAATTATTTTTTGTGGTACTGGGAATTGAATCCAGGTGCATTTTACTTCTGAGTTACACTTTCAACCCCTTTTTTAAAGGTTTTTTGTTTACTTGAAACAGAGACTCACTAGGTTTCTGAAAGTTAAGCTGTAGTTAAGGTTGAGGCTACAGCTGAGGCTGTCCTCAGCCTCCCAAGTACTGGGATTACAAGCATGTGCCACCATGTAGAAAAAAATTAAGTAGCACAATCTTTAGTTACAGGAAGTCAAAGATAGGTATCAGTTAAAGTGAGTTCAAGGAAGTCTTTAGTTCAATGAAGTCCTAATGTGCAATTTCCATGTTGCCCCCACTGATGTGATACCATGAATTATCAAGAGAATGATGACTCTCATATAGTAGAAGTTGAAGTTCCAATATTTGCTGACTGTGTGATCTTGGATATCGGGCACCCCAGGCTGAATCCTCAACCATGAGGCCCCAATAAAGATGCTGCCTGAATGTTGCTGGTTCGAACCTCTCTTTATTATATCTCTCTCTTTCTGGGATCAAGGGCACTACACAAGCAGTAACAAACACAGCACAGAAGTCGTCTTTCCAAATAGTGCCTTTCCAACAGACTACCAATAACCCCTCTCTCTAGCAATCCGTCTTCCACTAGCAACCAACAACCTTTCCTCCCAGAACTTCTCCAGCAACCCTTCTAGCAACCCTCCAGCAGCCTCCCAGCAGCCTCTCCCCAGCAGTCCTCCAGCAGCTTTCTCACTGGGCGAGAGGCGGAGACTCTTAAAGCCACACAGGGCCTAAGCCACGAGGCGTCTCATACAGCTCTCACCTGGGCCGGCCACGAGTTGGTCGTGCTGGTGCATGCGCTCTGGCGTGGGGCAGCCCTAGAATGTTTTCCACCTGCAGCCGCTTCTGGCACTCTGCCAGGCGCCATCTAGAGGTGAGGTCTAGCCAGCCGAACTAGGCCCCCGACACTTGGATAAGTCACTGTGTTAGTCAACTTTTTGCCACTGTAACTAAAATATCTGACAAGAGAAACTTAGGGGAGGAAAGATTTATTTTGACTCACCACTTCAGAGGATCGGTCCAGGGTAGGTCACTCCATTGCTCTGGGCTTGGGGGGCGGGGGAGGATGTGATGGCGGAAAGCTGCTCATCTTATGGCAGCCAAGAAGCAGAGAAAGAGATACAGGAAGAGGCCAGGGACAAGATACAGCCTGCAAGGCCAAAACCCCAAGCCACCTACTTCCCCCAGCCATATCCTGCCTGTGTGTCATTTCCACCACTACCCATTAGTCCACTGAAATCATTACTCCAGCAAACAGATTCATCCACTGCTGAGATCAGAGCCCTCATAAGCCCACCTTCCCACCTCTAAACATTACGGCATTGCCTGGTACGTGAGCTTTAGGGGACATTCCAGGTTCAAACCATGATAGTCACTTAACCTCACTGAGTAAATTTCTCTATCTGTGAATTGGAAACAGAGGTTCCAGTGTTCACAAGCAGTAGTGGTGGAACTGAAGGAAGCTAGCTATGAACAAACATTATAAACAATCAAATGCTACCTAAATTTAACTTACTCTTGCTTGGCTTTGCTCCATTGCTTGTTTTGTGGAAATGTCCAGAGGATTCTGTCCCTGCAGCAGAGCCCTGCCTGCCCCCTGACTGATGCTCCTCTTTACCAGTGAGGGTGTTCTTCCCAACATCTGAGTGCAAGCTGTAAATTGCCCAGGGTAGAGTATTAGAATTTGATCGTAAATAACTATCCATGTTGTTTATTAAGATTTTACACAAAATAGAAAAACATGTCTACAAGGCAGAGTCAGCGCATGGTTCTGCATGGCTCTCTCTCTTCCCTCCTCCACAGGATCTGAAAGAACTGGTGAGGAATTCAGGGTTAGAGCTGGAAAGGCTTACTTGTGAGCTGGAAGTAGCTCTAGTAATCACATTCTTTCTTTGGGACCAAGATTATCTCTATCTTTGGCTTCTTTGCCATCTGTGCTGGTAAATCTTTTGGGGAGAGACAGATATGTAGCTCTAGATTTGAAGCTCTCAATTATCTATTTATAAAAATAGAAAAATGCCTTCATTTGAACTTGGATTCTTGGACTCCTATAGTGGGCGTGGAGATAGGGAACGCTATTTCCAAGGTAGAAAGGCAAGCCATGCACTAACACACAGATAGATCACACAACAACTCTTCCATTCCTATGATCACCCAAGTGTCTTTTTTGCATTTTTTCTCCCTGCAGTTGCTTGATAAGGACACCTTCCTTTAAATTGTTTCTGCATTCTCCTTGGCTTGGAGACAACTGGACAACCTGAAGGAGCCTTAGGGCTTAGGAATTGTCATGTTGGAGAGACACAAAATGCACGAAACCTTTAAAGCTTTAAGAATAAAGTACCTCTTAGGAAGGGTGTATTGGCAACCAATAGAACAATAGAAGTGTGCTTTTCTACAGAGTCTTCTAGACAATGTGGTCTAATATATTCAATTCAAGTTTGGGTTAGCACACCTGGCTTCTAATCAGAGTTCTACTACTGATTGTACAACTCCTGCCCACCTCTCATTTAGACAGGGAGATGGACACTCTAAGGAAATGGAAAAATCTTCAGCTCCAATCTTTCCTTTATCTTTGTGTGTTCTTTAAGTTCTACAAACTCACTTTCAATTTTAGGGTATTTTGTTTGTTCATTTCTTTCCTGAGACATTTTCCTTGACATCATTTCATGATTACACAGGTAACACATGCTTTTTTCAGAGAACACAGACAGATACAAAGAGATGATAAAAATGCTCATTGTGAACATGTTGAAATATTCCTTTCTAGGATTTTAGCTATTCATTTGTGTGTGTTTAGAAATTAGATTACTAACACAAAGAGGAATACCTGTGTTTCTTCTCTAAATTGTGTCTTTTGCCCCAATTTTTAAGCAGGCATTCATCTTTTTCCGATTGACTTGAAAAACCTATCTGTCTATTAGGGATAGTAATATCTTATCATAAAAGTAGTAATTTTATGTCTGATTTATTCTTGATCTTTCAATTTATTGAACTTCTTTTAAATAAAAGGAATCATTTTTAATGGAAAAAGCAAAACACATCACTGCAGAAAAAGACAGGCAAATATTATTAAGCAAAAAGAAAAGCTCATGTTGCTTTACACCATTAGATACTCCTATTACTACCTAGCATGTATTTTTTCTGACATCTGCATCTACATGTGTATTTACTTCTTTTGACTATATTGACCTGGGAATTTTTCCTTTTAAAAAATTTATCTAAGTCCTTTTACTTTGGGTCTATGCTTTGAAAGCTCCACATAATTAGATTCAGAATTGTTTTTCTCCTATTTGAGAGACTTAGTAGGCATTAAAAGTTACATTTATTCTTCTAATATGTTTCCACCCTGTTATTTCTTTCTGTTTCAGTCTTTTATCAAAGACATTCCTCTGTCTCTCTTTCTGCATTTTATTTTGATATACAGCCTGTTTGCATTCTATTAGTGATCACATTTTCTTTTACTTAAACTTTTCTCTCCTCCTCAAAGTCAAAAGTGAAAAGAAAAGCTTTTCAATTCCTGTCATGTAAAAAGAAAAAAAAAAAGTAACTTTACTTCCTTCTATTTTTCCCTCTGATAGAGTCAGGAATTTGCAGTCTCAATTATACTTATGCAATTATTACTTAATTATTCAATTACTTATGTTTTGCTATTATATAGCATCTTCACTAAGAGCTTTTGGTATTTTTATCATGGAATATGCTTATTTATGTAAATTAGATGTATCTCTAACATTCATTAGTTTCAATACTTCTGTATGTACTTCTGTATTTCTCTTTTGCCATAACTAACACTTTCAATTTGATTTCTTGATGAGGTAGATGGACCACTGATGACAACTCAAGGACCTCTTCCATCACCTCCATGCATGACACACAGCCTTTTTTATCAGCCCCTGGTAAGCCATTTTTATCTAGAATCTGGTCAGGGAATTAGATTCTTCTTTTAATTATTGCTTTGGATTCACCAGCAACACTCTCCTCTGTCATCAAGTTACACATAAACATGAGCTCCTAATAATGTTCTACAATGCTCAGCTTTTCTTCTTGATTTTTAAAAAATATCTGAGTATTCTGGCTTAATTTCAGGAAGATTTTTTAGTTTTTCTTCTACTCCAGAAATTTTATATTTTCAGTATCAAATCTGCTAGTCATTGCATGCATCATGGTTTGTATTTGAATACTTGTGTTTTTTTTTATCTCTACTGCAGATCTAATTTTAGAACTTCACAAAAGTTTATTTTGGAACACATATGCAGGTTCCTTTAAGGTATGTTGAGAACACAGTCAAAACAATTAAACTTTTTTTCCCCTACTGTTTCTTGAGGGAAATCTATTTCATAGAGCAGCACTTGCTTTGATTCTTCAGAAGATTTGTGCATTTGGTGAAGCAAGTAAAATTTCCATATTCCAATCATTATTAACTTATAATCATGGAGATTTCATATAGTTTTACTGGAAAGATATTTTCCAATACTTATGACATATGCTTTTAGAAGAGAGTCATAGCTATCCAACCTGGCTTATAGTCATCAAGTCAAAGTTCAGATGAGCTTGTGAGATTTGTGTCCTTCTTACTAAGTCTTTACATCTAGGTACATGGGAGAGGGAGTATTTATCTTAACCCATTAAGTCACACATTTTAAATCCTGAAAACATTCCAATGAAATTGATGCAGGTATATTTGAATAGGTTGGAAATCATAATCTAGAGTTTATATATCCTTTATATATTTTCATATGTGTTTTTAAATACTCTAATAATTTACCTATTAATTTTCTCAAAAGAATAGAACTCTGAAAACACAATATTTATTTTGAAAGTTACCATAAATGGTATATTTTTTATCAATTTAAGTTTTTGTAGGTGTTGTACATCTGAAATGATGAAACTTAATGGGTTAAATTTAATATTCACTATATTTAATATTTATATATTTAATATTTAGTATTGCTGAATACTGGATGGTGAGGAATAAGCCAGAGCTATGAGCAATCCTGACGGTGAATTTTGTCTACATCATTTTTACATGTGATTGTGGATCTTGAATCGTAGAAAACCCCATATCTCTTTGGGACTGTTTAGTTGTCGTTTCTCTTTTCAGTAATCACGGCAGACAAAACTAGTGGGCAGTGTGTGCTTTGCTGCTACATATGGCTGCCAGATCTGACAAATAAAAATACAAGATAATCCCTTAAATTTGAAGAAACAGCATTTTTTTTTTTTTTTTTTGCGGTACTGCAGATTGAACCCAGGGGCATTCTACCTCCGAGCTATAACCCCAGCCCTATTTTTTATTCTTTATTTTGAAACAGGATCTCACTAAGTTGCAGAGTGCCTCACTAGGTAGCTGAGGCTGGCCGCGATCCCGGATCCTCCCGGTCTCAGCCTCCCGAATGCTGGGATTATAAGCGTGCGCCACCACGCCTGGCAAAACAGCATTTTTTAAAGCAATAGTATATACCGTATAGTTTGGATTTAAATATTCCCCTAGAAAAGTTCATGTGTTAGACAATGCAGCCAGATTCAGAGGTGTGGAGTGGCTGAAGGAAGTTTATCACTGGGGCCATGGCTTTGTGGACTTCCTCTGTCCCTGGCCCCCTTCCCTCTGATTCTGTTTCCTGGCTGTTATGAGGTAAGAGCAGCCTTTCCTCCTCTACCATACCCTAAAGAACTGCCACCCAGTCACTTCTGCCTTAGAGGTGGCCAACCATGAACTGAAATCTTTGAAACCTTTAAAACCATGAAACAATTATTCTTCCATTAAGTTGTGCTTGTTAGGTATTTAGGTCTCAGTGACAAAAAAAACAAAAACAACACAAAAAAAAACTAACAAAAACTTCATCAAAACATCAAACTTCAAATGAGAATTCATTGAGAATGAAAATCCAAAAATGTAAGCAGCACCTCAGAAATGATCACACATAGCCTACTTCCTTCTCTCCATTTATCTCTCCTTCTCCATGATGATATACGACAAAATAGTAACGTTCTGTGGTACTAAATCAGATTTCACACTCATTATTAAGATTACATGCATGTCACTGATACATGCCCCATTCTTGTTAAATTGTGGAGATTATGAGAAAAGCATTCCTTTGGTGAATTCAGTTTGTTTCCCAACATTTATGGATATTTTACGCTAGAAGGATCAGATTTGCACTTGATTATTTGGGGCTTATGCTTTCATTTGTAATGTTCAGCGAATCCTATGGCCACCTGGTCAAACCTACTGAGAAAATCTAAATGTATAAAATTTGAGATACAATTCATTCTTAGTTCAAAATACATATGTCTAATAATACTCTGCTTATTCCTGAAGCAGAAAGTTTAGCTTTTTTTTTTTTTTTTTTTGTCTTGGTATGGAGAAATATTTCTGACATTTTTTTTTTATTTTTAAACTTGTGTGAAATACATATTCAGAGTAAAAATCCATGCAAATTATCTTTAAGTAGAACCCTATGAGATAAATATTGCCATCACAGTGGAATAAACCTCTGAAAGTCTATCTGCCCATAGATAGAAATATAGAATGAACATACATATGGGCACAAAACCAATCAGAATCGTTGACTTTATTTTTAGGTATAGTGGGCTTCAGTATTTTATTTGAATTTCTTATTGATTTTTAAATTGCCCTATGAAAAAGGTACTGTTATTATTCCCAAATTAGAAATGAAGAAGTTGAGGACAGAGAATGTCCCCTTGCCCAAATGGTGGAGACAGAATTTAAAACAAAGGAGTCTAACTCCAAAACCCAGGAGATACCATTTAAAGACCTGCATTTTTCACATAGCAATATTTCATGGATATCATACCATATTAATTCATATCAAAATGTGTACATTCTTTCTAAGGCTCAATAGTCAATGCATTAGATAGATTTAGGCTAAATTTAGCTATTTTAAGGCTAAATTTAAGTATTTTTAAGGCTCAATAGTCAATCCATTAGAAATCCATAAACAATTTCTTCACAATGGAGTTTAATCTGTTTTCTTTCCCTTCTTAGTATTTTTCTTACTACTACTATGTTTCTCTGAAGAAGATCCTAGAGATTTATCTTTGCTAATTTTTGTGACTCCTTAATTTGGATAAATCCCAAAGAGTGGGATATGGGAATTCAATTTAATGTTTTGATACACATTTCCAAAATGTACTTCCTAGATATCAAATTGATCTATACTCCCACAAATAGTAGATGAGAATAACTTTCTTCCAAAATTGTTCCACTTAGAAAAATCATTCTTAAAACTTTGCATTCCACGAAACTTTGAAAGAAAAGCAATCTTTTTGAAAAAAAAAAAATCTCTTTCTATGAGCCATCATTTCAATCACACAACTTCCATGAAGCCCAACTGCTTTAAAGACTACATGACCTTGTCTGTGGACTAACACTTCTCTTTAAAACACTTTCCCTGTACCTACACAATCATATCAAGGTCACTCACTGAAGTGAACCTTAGGGGGAGGGAGGGGGAGGGAATGGGGAGGGAATCGGGGAAGGGGTCAAATGAGAATTGTGTGCAAATATGTTGTTAACAATTTGTACTTAACAAAGATGTATGCTATATTGCACAAGTTACTACAATAAAAAATTAAAAAAAAAAAAAAAAAAACCACTTTCCCTGGTCAGTTTGCCTCACTGTGGCCAGCAGGCGGTGCTCACATACAGATGAGAAAGAGCTCGCTGGTCACACTCACGCTCCAAAGCACAGGGCATCCTTCCTTTGCCCTCAAGCATGGCCTGTGAAGACCACCTGCTTTGTTTGAACTTTATATAATGGTTTTTCCAATAATCTCTGAAGCTCAGGTTCATTTTTTTTTAACCAATATCTGGAACAAAGTCCTGTAAACAATATCAGAATGCCCTTCAGACAACAAGGTCCATGTGTACTGCCAATAAATCCCTGGCACCCATTCAGGTGAGCTTTCAAACATCCAATCTGAAATATGTGTCAGACAACCTCCACCTCCCACCTTCTACTATATTCCTTATCTGTTAGAAGTGGCATGTGTCAAAGCATTAATGCTCTCTCTCTAGTCCATATCTCACTTCCTTCAACTATCTTATATTTCTTAGTAAACCAGTGGTTAAAATAATTGTTTTTTCAAGTCTCAAGCAGGTAAAATTTCCTCGATATTTTTCTCCCTTTCCAGAGCCCCGTTTGTTTTTCTTTAAATGTCTTCAGAGCTGGAACTGTCAGTATACTATGGAAAAATGTCTAACTTTTTATAGTTTGCTTGCTAATACTTTCAAAAGCTGAATTCAAATGGAAAAATGACTACACCAGCATAAAAATTTCTAGACATCCAAAATATCATAATTTAAAAAAAAGTTACAAACAAGTATAAATCACAAAAGATGATCGTCTTAAAAGGGAAAGATCTTATATATGTCTATTAAAAATAATAAAATCCTAACAGAAAATAAAGTGGACTAGGGACCTGAATGAAATCTTTAGAAACACAATTATGAATATTTGCGGAGGGTACTGGGGATTAAACCAAGGGAAACTTTACCTCTAAGCTACACCTAATCCTTTTTTTATTCTTTTTATTTTTTTCAAAACATTCTCACTAAGTTTCTGAGGCTATCCTTGAACCTGTGATCCTCTTGTCTCAGCCTTCCAAGTACTGGGATTACAGGTGTGTACCACCATGTCCAGCTAACTGTGTATACTTTGTTAAAAAAATATTCCATCTAATTAGCTATGAACAAAATAAAAATTAAAATTATCTCCGTTCAAATTAGCAAACAGTAGTTCAGTGTTGGCAATGATGGTTAAAAAAGATCACAAAGGTCAAAGTCACACCTCACACATTGTTAGTAGAACTAGGAAGAACTTTTATAATATATAGTGAGAATATTAAGAATATTACATCATTTGCCTAGTAATATACCTCTGGAAATTACTTGAAATATAGTCTAAGAGTATACATGAAAGGTTTATTCTAGCATTATTTAGCACAACAAAAAATTATACACTACCAAATATCCAATAATGCAAAATAATTTATGATACATATGCATTTTTAACATACATACAGGAAAAAGAAAGGCAGAAAGTACATCCTATTTTTGATGTTTGTTTTCCTTGGGTGTAGGAAAATAGTCTTTTTTAATTTGTATTTTATTATTTCCCAGTTTGTGTAAGAGGTTGTATTACTTTTATCATTTAAAGAACCAATTTGATTGCAATATAGTTCTTATCAATAAAATGTGTGTAATTTAAATATAGAATTTAGTGATTTTTCACAAAATTACACCCTAATGTCACTCTCAGGAAACACTCACCACAAACAATTAATATACAGAACACCTGTAGTCAAATTTTTCCAAGTCAATCCCTGAGCAACCATTGACTAACATTCAATGACTATAGATTAGCTTAGATTTTTCTGAAATTTCATGTAAGTGGAATCAGTCTTTTATGTTTATCTCCTTTCCTGCAGCATAATGTTTTAAAATTAAACATGATGCATATATCAGTAATTTGTTCCTTTTTATTGTTTAGAGAAATATTGATTTTAAAGATTTAAAAAAGAGCCTGGCGTGGTAGCGCACAATTGTAATCCCAGTATTTGGGAGGCTGAGGCAGGAGGATTGCATATTTTCTGCTAGTCTCAGCAACTTATGAGGCCCTCTGCAACTTAGTGAGACCCAGTTTCAAAATAAAGGATAAAAAATAGGGCGGGGTGTGGGGGTGTCACTCAGAGGTAGAATGCCCCTAGATTCAATCCTCAGAATTGGAAAAAAAAAAGATTTATAGATAAATAAGAATTTGTTTATCTTGTGAACTAATTTAAGACATTTGTTTTGTTTCTAGTTTTGGGGTATTGTAAATAAAACTTCTAATTACATTTGTGTATAAGTATTTCTATGGATATATGCTTTAATTTTCCTTGAGTGAGATTTCCTGGAGTGAAATTTCTGGGTAGCATTATATGTGAATATTTAACATTATAAAAACTACCAAACTGTATTCTGGTGTAATTATACCAATTTACCTTCCCAACATCAATCTATGAACATTTCAGATGTTCTACATTCTCATTAAAATTTGTGATTGCCAGTCTTTTTTAATTTTAGCCATCATAGGGATGAGGAATGGGATTTCTTCTTTTTTTTTTTTTTTTTTGCGGTACTGGGGATTGAACTCAGGGGCATTCTACCTCCGAGCTACACCCCCAGCCCTATTTTTTATTCTTTATTTTGAAACCGAGTCTCACTAAGTTGCGGAGTGCCTCACTAGGTAGCTGAGGCTGGTCTCGAACCCGGATCCTCTGGTCTCAGCCTCCTGAATGCTGGGATTACAAGCGTGCGCCACCACGCCCGGCTCGGATTTCTTCATTTTTATTTCCCCAGTGACTAATGATTTTGAGCATCTTTTCATGTTCTTATGACCATCTGTACATCTTCTTTTGTGAGGTCTATTCAAATTTCTTTCCCATTTTCATGTGAGATATCCATGAACTTATTATGGGTTTGCAAGAGTTCTTTATATATTTTACCTAAAGGTCCTTTGTCAGATTTGTGTATTGTGAATAATTTTCCTAGTCTGTAACTTCACTTTTCATTTCCTTAACAGTATCTTTCGAAGAATACTTTGTAATGTTTGTAAAATGTAATTTATTATATTTTTCTTTTGTGGTTTATGATTTTGGTGTCATATTTAAGAATTACTTTCCTCCTGAAAGACAGGAAAAATACCCCTATGCTTTCTTTTTAAGGTATCATACTTTTAGCTTTTTCTATTTATGTAAATGATCTACTTCCAGTTAATTTTATATTTGGTGTGAGTTAATTTGGAGATTATTTTTTTCATATGGGCAATATTGCATTGGTCTCTACTTCTATCCTTATACTGAAAATCATCCACTCTAACATGTCTGTCATCTGTATATGGGTCTGTTATAAAACAATAAAATCACCTAATACCTATGTATGCTATAGTTGGATGGAACTAATTTGAATCTCAGCCATTCCTCTAACTAGCAAGAAACATAAGTTAACTTCTCTGAATCTCAGTTTCTTCATCTATAAAATGTATATATTGCTACTTATCTTCTAGGATTGTCTTGCTAACTTGATGTAACCATAGCCTAAAGTGCTTAGAACAACACCTGACACAGATGAGAAAACCATGGTAAGTTAGTGTGTCTTTGATGACCATGGTCCGTCATGAGCTCCTACACAAGAGCCAACAAGTATAGAGTGTATTCTCCGTTGGGACTTATAGCTCTAATTCTACACTTCTAGTCACCTGATTTTTTTATTCTGCCACTTACCTACTTGACCACTCTTTAGTGAGTCCTCCATTCCTCTGCGCCTCAATCTCTTGATCCTCAGTTTCTTTCTCTAAAGTGAAGTCACTAATCATTCTCTGGAGTCAGTCCTCATCTCTACCATTAGGATCCTAGGTGCAGTGCTAGTTGCATAAGAGGTCATGCTGCTTAAATTATACCAAGGTCATAGCATTCAGATCCAGATACTTTTCTCTAGGAAAGACATTAATAAACAGGAATGCATATCAAGTACTATTTCCAGAATAGCATGGGTCTGGAAACCAGAGCCCATGGGATTGACAGAACAAAACTGTAATAATTAACCTGGGGAAGGAAAGATGGAATGGATACATAATAATTAACTTAAAAATGTGACTATAGTGTGGGAAGAATGAACGGATTAATTGCTCTGGAGGGTCACACAGCATTAGGATCAGGCAAAAAAATATTGTTGAAGGAGGTAGCATATTGCTATAATATACCTTCACTCATATGTTCATGAAAACAGTCCACTTTCTTAAAGAAATGAGCCCTCCACCATCAGAAGGATTCAAGTCAAGGTCAAATCATCACCTAACAATATTCTACAAAATATCCTATAACAGGCACTTAACTTTTCTAGAGAGCCTGTGAAATTCCTTCTAGTTTTGCAATGTTGTGATTCTAAGAAAAGCTTCAAGAATTCTAGAATACTTGAAAAGTTACATCATACGAAATCTCAGTTTCCAAAGCCAAAATGCCCTATGAATATCCATCTTTCATCACGAATTGAAGTACTAAAATAAAAGAAGAATCAAATTTTACTTCCTTTGTCATCTCTGCAAGTGAAAAAGTCCTCCAACTCCCATACTTCTCAGCTTTCCACCACCCTTCCCTGTCCTAGAACAATAAAATAAAAAGGAAAAGATAGCTTAAAGAAAATAAGTTCACTTTTTTGCCCTACACACTGAATTAACTAAGTCCAAGATTGCAGAGAAATCAGGTCATGATTATAGGAAATTGAACTACAAATAGGAACTTTGAAAAACAAAGAACCACAGTATCGTTGTACATATTCCTATGTAGCCCAGTATTCATAATTAGCATCCAAAGTACCAACTATACACAAACTTTTCATAGTGAAGGTTTACTTTTATCATGCTTTCTCATCAGTCCTATATTTTAAAATAGGATTTCATTGATTCAATTCCAAATGTTAGGTAATAATTTATTATACCAGGTTGCATTCATCAAAGATTTTTATAAATGGTCAGTGCTTCTGGTTGGCAAGGGAGAGCCAGGTTAAATTAATAGAATTCCTCTTTACTCATAATTTATGACTAAGAACAATTCATGTATGTGGTAGATTAATTGGAGTTCCAATTGCATTCATTAGAGTTCTATTCTTCTTCTTTTTTGGGGGGGGGAATACTAGGGATTTAATCCAGGGATATTTTACCTCCAGGCTACACCCCCAGCATTTTTTTTTTAATTTTGAAACAGGGTTTCTCTAAGTTTCTGAGGCTGGCCTCTAACTTGTGATCCTCTTTACTCAGCCTCCCAAGTACTTGGATTATAGATGTGCCACACCAGGCACTCATGACTCCAATTCTCTATCTTTCCTTGAATCCACACTCATATTAAGTGACTTTAGAATCTCTCCTATCAAGATGGAACGTTTTTCTCTCCCATGCGCTTTGCTTTGACATCGATTGAGAATGAGTGGAAGTGTCAGTAGACCACTTTTGAGTCTAGACCTTGTAAGTACTGCCTCCTGTGCCCCATTATCACCATGGAAAGATTCCCAGCTATTCCTCCAAAAGATGAGAGGCAGAATTGAACAGAATTTAATCATCCATCATCTAAGCCATGGCCAGCTCAGACCAGCCAACATCCAATACACGAGTGAGTATGAACAAGATCAGCAGAGACTCCCGGTTAACCCGCACCTGGCCCCACATGATAAGCACATCTTTGTGCAATGACAGAAATTGTCCTTGAATGGCCTTTGTTTCTTTGCATATTACTGAGACCTTGGGCACCTCAAGTTGCAAGCAAGACCTCTTCCTTATATGTGATAAGACAATTGTCTAAAATTGTTAGCACAGTCTGTCAGACAAAGTTCATAAAAATGAAGTTAGCAATAGCTACCTTAGAATTCTGCCATGCTCATTTTTTAGAGTCTCAAAAATCCATTTCTAAGCAAAATCCACTCATGCAATAAATCTGAACTCAATATAGATGCATGTGTGTATGTATTACATACACACATTCTTCATAAATGCCCTTGAAATATTTTTTTTAAAAAGGTCATACACTAGTCTGCAGAAAAAAAACTCAATAAATCTTAAATACAATTATATAGGCTATTTTCTTCTGTTGCATATGTTAACAGCAGAAATTTATAAAATATTTAAAATGAAATTATAGTTTGAAAACTCTCTTAAAATATTTTATATAAAACAAAAAATAATTCTCATATACTATTAGTTAACTAGAAATGAGTATATTCCCTAAGCATAAAAAAGAGCTTTTAGTTTGAAACCAGAAGCCACATTATACTTGATGTAATATTTGATTTCTCACATCAATATCAGAAGCAAATTTTAAAACTGCAAAATGGTTCCACCACTATTTGTCAAAATTCTGCAACTGAGAGATCATATATTAAAACTAAAGAAAAATATCAGTATTAGAACAATACATTTATCATTATCTGAGAGTAATGCAAATTTCAATGCAGGGTATTTAAATATCAGTACAAATATTTATTTCAAAGTCATAAAAAGTTGTTGTTAAACAAGGCATTTGGCTAATGCAGACAAAAATCAGTTGACAACTGAAAATCTAGCACAGCATTTCTTTCTGTTCTTACCTTCAAGAACTATTGTAATTGAAATCATCCAAAAAAATGTCCACCTTTCCCCAGCCTCTGTTATTTAAAACTCTAAGGAATGCCATTAAATAAGGAATTTTGTAAGAACTTAATTATAGGAAATACCCTTTTTTCTGGGGATAATTTGGGAGAATTATTTCTTCATATGTGGAAATACATATAAGTATGTAATTTTTATATATGTGATAAAATGTGTGTAAATTATAATGTATTATATATTATACATATATGTATTATCAGATATACATACACCAACAGATTAGATATTTATATAACTTAAAATAACTACATACCTATATGTGTAATAGGAAAAATAATCTGTTTATGCAAATGAATGATACACTAGATAATTAAGAGTGGTACTAGATGATAGACTGTAGATACAGCAGGTAGGCAGGTAGATAGATGGTAGATAGATAGATATAGATATGGATATATTATATTACGAACACTATTTTTATAATAGTCTAACGCTATTGAAAGAATATTGAAAAAACCTTGGAATAAATTAAGGCTTGTTAGAGAGCTGGTTTAACTGTTGGTTAATGCTAGGAAGACCAGTGAGCTTTTTCAATGCACAAAACATGTACCCAGACATGGAAAGTGTAGTTTTTATTATTGTAACATATCTATGCATATTATACCATGTATATTGTTAATTCACTGACAATGAAAAAGTAAAAGCTATAAATATATAATGGCTGTAAATATTACCATTTGTACTAAAAAGGCACTTGTTTTTGTGATTGTAAAAGTCTTGTATGATTATTTCAAATAGTCAGTGATACTAGAAAGCACAACAATAAAAACATTCTGACTTGTTTAAAACATGCTTGCAGCTATGACAAATATACATCCTATTTTTACTTCTTTTGTTTAAACAGGGGTAGCTTATTACTTCTAGTCTCTGTGCCCTGCACATGAGTCTCATACTTGGGTTGCATAAGAATCATTTCTCCATGAGAAGGAGTCCTACTTTACTCTATGAACTCAAAAGTTCTCTAGCAATGCATGCGAGGGAGGTAAGAGTCGTGCATCCTGCAACGAGACCATAGGTGGGTGGATGAGAGTTCATCTTCCCTTCCTTCTTCAACCGACTGTCTGGTGGAGGTGTTAATGAACAGTGGAATGACCATATGCCTAATACCGTCAGAAACACAAAAAGAGAAAGAGAAGCCTTCTAGTCGACTCCTGAAAATACAAGTGTTTGCTAGGTCCCTAAAGACAGCCTGATAGAAAATGAGTAAGAGATATGAATCATTAAATTCAAACAAAAATTACATAAGTGTATGAAAAGCTGATCAACCTCATTAACAACAAAAAGTGAAAATTAAAACAGTGAGAGATATTTGCCACTAGATTGGAAAAAACCAAAAGACTGATAATCTTTCCCTGCACTCTCATAAAATGCTCTTAGGTGGGTTAATTGGTACAATGGCTGTAAAAGATAGTTTTGTCTGGATGAATCAGAAACTCGACTAACAATTATTAGAGAAAAGTGTTTTATTTTTTATTTCTTCGGTACTGGCGATTGAACTCAGGGACATTCTACTTTTGAGCTATACCACTAGTCTCCTTTTTTTTTTTAAATTTTGGAACACAGCTTCACTAAATTTGTTGAGGTTATCCTCAAACCTGTGATCCTCCTGTCTCAGCCTTCTAAGTACTGGGATTACAGATGTGTGCCACCATGCTCATCTGGGTTGTTTATTTTTTAACAAATAAAAAGTCTGGGAGGATGGGAGCTGCTCACATTTATTTAGCTGTTCTCTTTCAATCTTCCTACTCTGACATCTGGGAGTTTGGGCTTTTTATGCCCATGCTCTCTGTCCTGTGATGGAGAATTGCTGCTGCAGCTCCAGGGTACCACATTAAAATACAAAGTATGACAGAAGAAGAAAGGTCCAAGAGTCCAAAAACCCTGGTTTCTGAGGCTTTATGCTTTCATCTAGAAGAAAGGCTCCACTGTAGTCTCACTGACCAGAACTGAGACCAAATTGAAGACCAATAGTTTTTGGCCTTTCTAGACCAACAGTTTTTTCTAGACCAAAAACTATTGAAGAGCCAGTAAAGTTACAGAAGGCCTAACTTTCAGGACAGAAAATAGCTCTTGACTGGTACATGAATTTGTGTCAGTTACATTTTTGAGGTGACATTTTGGTAGTGTCTATGAATATTTAAATGCATAGTATTTCTTGTAGGAATTTAGGCCATGAAATACTTTCAGAAATATTGTCCAATGATATATGTACCCGTATATGCACTTCTGGAAGTATTTTTTTTTGATAGCTATGCGCACTTGTATATCTTTGCACATTACTTCTGGAAAGATATATATATATTCATATCAATATCATGAATAAAAGTTAGAAATAAATTTAAACATAAATATCAATTAAAGCTGCTAAACGTTTAATACAATGTCAGGTACAATAAATGATAAATTAATATTTGATGTTTTTGGTTTTGATGTAAATTTTTGTGTTGTTTATCTCTAGCAATTGAAGATTATGTCTATAAATTATTGACATCCATGTATTGGCATACTCAAGAAAACTACCTAGGGTTGCATTAGCTAACACCAAAAGATGTCTAAGATATATTGTTCAGAAAAGAAAAATGCAAGTTTCTAAGTTGGATGAGCAGTATCTCCTTGTTTTTCTTTAAAGAGGCAAGGGAAATAAATTGAGGACTATAATTTATAAAGAGAATCTATATTTCAATATTCTTTTGAAATAGAAATTGATAAACTGCATCTTCAATATTCTTTGTCTTCTTTTGTCATTTTTAAAGTTTTGTATTTGCTTGTATTTTATTGGGGCATTGTAATCATACATCTTGATGAAGTTCAAGGTGATAAAGGCATACATGCACACAGTACTCATTGAACCTTCCCCCAGTCCCCATCCACTCCCTCTCCCTGTCCACCTTCCTGTGCTCAGCATAGTCTTTGGGTTTGATCAGTCTGTGTATGTACATCATGTCCATGAAGGTTCCTCTTCAAGTCTTCGTCCCCCTTCCATTCGTCCTCAGTTAGGTCTTTACTCCACTAAGTTTTCTCTTCCTTTTTCTGGAGTCGCTCCTGTGCCCCAATTTCTCTCTAGCTTCCACATATGAAGTAGAACATCTGACCTTTCACTTTTTGTGACTGACTAATCTTACTTGGCATAATATTCTCTAGTTCCATCCATTTTTCTACAAATGACATAATTGTGTTCTTCTTTGTGGATGACTAGATTCTACTGTGTGTGTGTGTGTGTGTGTGTGTGTGTGTGTGTGTGTGTGTATTATAGGATATATATATATATATCCCATAATTTTGTAATCCATTCATCTGTTGATGGATATCTCAGCTGGTTTCATAGTTTGATGTGCATTAATTATAGACAATAGTGGGTTTCTGCAGCATATTCCGACATGCATATATCATCATTTGATGAACTTCACCCCCCCAGTACTTCCCATTACCCTCCAGTCCTCCTTCCCCCTGATCCCTTCTTCTACTAGAATGGTCTCCCTTCTACTTTTACTGTTATGTTATTTTGATGCATTACACTTGTATTCTTCTGACTTATCTTAGATTTCTTCTTTATCTTTAGCTTTAGTATGGGATATGCTTTCTGTTCAACTTGGTTAGAGTTCTTAGCAGTTCTTGAATGTATAGGTTGATGTCTTTCATCAATTGTGGAAAATTCTCAGCCATCATCTTTTCAAGTATTACTACTGCCCAGTTCTTTCTTTTCTCCTCTGGCACATCAGTTACACACATATTAGACGTTTTCACTGCATTTCAAGTCTTTTTTCCTCTTTTCTCTATTTTATATCCTTTCATTTATTCGTTTATGTGTGTTTCAGTCTGGATATTTTCTTCCGACTATTCTTCAAATTTATTAATTCTGTCTTAAGCTATTTCTAATGTACAGTAAGTTTGCAGTTTCAGATATTGTATTTTTTCAATTCTAGAATCTGTATTTGATTTTTTTTTTTTTGCAGTACTGGGGATTGAACTCAGGGGCATTCTACCTTCAAGCTATACACCTAGCCCTATTTTTTTATTCTTTATTTTGAAAAAGGGTCTCACTAAATTGCGGAATGCCTCACTAGGTAGCTGAGGCTGGCTGCGAACCCGGATCCTCTGGTCTCAGTTTCCCAAATGCTGGGATTACAAGGGTGTGCCACCAGGCCCAGCTGTATTTGATTTAAATAGTTTCCCAGAATTTGATTTAATAGTTTTGTAGAATTCTCATTTTTAATACCATGAACAAATATGTATTTTCATGATCCTGGTAACTCTATTATCTGTCCATTTTCTTCTTTTGGTTTTTGGTCATCTTATTCTTTCACTTGTTTATTTCTTATTTATGGTCAGGTATTCTATATGAAAACTATAGAGATTTTTTTATATTCTAGATATTTTCTGTCTCCAGAGAAGATTTAAATTTTGCTTTTAGAAGGCGGCTATGCTAGGTACATTAGCGAATTGGAAAAATTATCTTTCCCAATTAGGAATTGAGATCATCTAAAACTGGCTCAATTTCTTATAAGGAATTTTCTATTCCCAGTCTCATCCTCCATCCAACCGAATGTCTGAGATGCTTTTGAAGTCGTTTGTGAAATCTCAAAAAAAATTATGTTATATAAGTAGAAAGTAGAATACTGATAACTAGAGACTGGGCTGAGTAGAGGGGAGGGCAAATAGAAAGAAGTTAGATTTCAGGTACTAAAATACTGTTACATAGGAATAATTAGTTCTAGTGTTCTATAGTACAGTAGAGTAACTACAGTTTATAATAATTTATGTTTTATTTCAAAGTAACTTGAAGAGATTAGTCTAAATGTTCCCAGCACATAGAAATGATATTTAAAGTGGTGCATAGGCTAATTATTGATATGATTATTACACTTTGCATACATGTTTCAAATTATCATATTGTACCCTCTAGCTGTGTACAATTGTTGCATCATTAAAAATAAAAATAAATATTGTTAGTGAATGTTAATTTACAGTATATCAGAAATTTTGATACAGAGTGGCCCACCTTAACCATAAACAAAATAAAAATTTTAATAAAAGAAAGCTTTATCCAAAGAATGGCAAAAATTCTTAGTGAGTGCCTCATGTTACCAAAAAGGTTTAAAAATTCTTTCATAAATTAAGGACTCACAATTAAAATAATAAAGTTACATAATAAAAGGATACAGGAAAATTCTTTCCAGCCAAGCAAACAAATTGAGAACCAAAAGCTCCCCACTACCTAAATAATAAATAATAAATTAGAAACCCTAAGGAATAGTTTAAGTGTGACTTAAAATTAAATTACTGGTGAGGAGGAATACCTTTTATATAATCCTAATAAATACTGAGGAAATGAGCAAACAGATGAGGCAATTAAGAAAAAGAAAACAGATATAAAAGACAGACATATGCAATCCATCTTCAAAATAGTTTCAATCCCTGAGGCAGAAAATAATAAAATAACAGCAAAGTTGGTTAAATATATAATACATGGTTAAAGATATAATAGATTCAGGTAAGGATGATGATCTGAACACATGCAAATATTCTCCACCTAATAATAATAATAATAATAATAAATAATAATAGCATGTCAGAAAGAACAAAGAAAAGTGCAAACAAAGAGACTAGATACATGAAGAGAAATCCCAGAAAAATTGGGGAAAGGTGTTAAGGGAGGGAAGTGGGGGGAGAGATTTGAAGAAGGTAACAGTTCAGATAATGGTATGTACATATACAAAATAACCAACACTAATCTCTACATGTGTGGGGACGAAGAGGGAACAGGGTGGGATCTGATGGAAAACGCACCAATTGCGATGTGGATATATGTCTCTAAAGCCCTTAATCCCATTATGATGCATAATTACAATGCACCAGTAAAAGTAGAAAAAAAATTGTGGGGAGCTGGAAAGTACATAAACCTATGACAACTGATTTGGCAAATACAAAGAAAGCCAAATAAGAAGAGAGCAGTAGAAGAGATCGAAACAGCAGTTTACTTCTCAGAGTTCTCTACAGGTGCAGGGACCGGTTACCTCAGATCTCTCTAGAAATGGGGGCAAAAGGAAGGGAAGAGATGGCAAAATGAAGAGGATAATCAAGAGAGCTGCTTGCAAAGAAGAAAATAGAGCATCCCTTCCAATATTCTGAAGAAAAAGATTTCTAACCTAGAATTGTAGAGTTAGCCAAACTATAAATCAAGTATACCAAGGTGAAGACATTTCCAACAGCAAGGTCTCAAAATACTAACCTTGTACATCATTTGATAAGAAGCTACTGGAGGATAACCAAGCAAGAGGAAGACATCGAGATGAGGGGGTGGGTTGCTCGATGCAGAAGAGAGAAAAAAATTTACAAGGAAAAGGGCATTCTCAGAATTACAGTGATGCTCTAGATTTAGAAAGAACAGTCCAGTGTGATGTTGTGTGTCTCAAACAACAAACAAATAGAAAGCTTTCTTCACCAAGATCCCTACAGTCAGAATCCGACCTGGAACGCCTGGATGGACCTGCTCACATTCTTTGTCTTGGATTGCTTGAACTGTCCTGTGCTGCATAAATTTTTGCTCTCCATCCATGCTCCAGTGCTGGATAATCTACGACTCTCATTCCAATCACCTGCATATGCCAGCGAGAAGCAGGCCATGATGAGATATATTTATCAGAACATTCCTGCATATGCTTTGTAACAAATTAACCCCAATGACCTTTCACTCTCACACTACACTTCTGATAGCTTGGGAGAGAGACTGTTCCACATAGTCACCCAGGCTGATAAGCATTCTATTTCCATGAATGCTCTCACAGGTGAAAAGAAAGTTTGGCCTAGCATCAGCTCTTATCTCTTCCACCCAGAAGAAGCATACATCTCTTACACTCCCACTACATTGGCAACACTAGGAATGAGCCGCACCTAACTGCAAAGGTTCCAGGAAAATGTGGCAGACCACATGAATAGATGGTGAGCAATCTATGTCTCTGCTACAGAAGCTGAGAAGCAGGAAATAGAGGGCGGCTCAGTTTCTCTGACTACATTTTTGTCAGATACTCAGCATCTGTCCCACCGCTCATCCCTGCCAGATGCCCCATTTTGGTAGCCCTGCATGTCCCAGGGCTTAGCCAGGACTTCTCCCACTTACTTCTCCAGAGGAGGCCCACAGCATGCCCCCAAGAGTGTTTAGCTTATGTTTCCTTCCTTCAGTGAAGCTCTCCCCTAACATGATTATGTTTGTACTTCCTTCGCAGACTTTCAAGACTAAGAACAGGTAGAGATGGTAGAAAAGGAGAAAGCAGAGACACACTATGAGTTCACATTGAGTTAATAATCTACTGTTAAAAAAAGTCAGAGGAAGGGTAACAGGGGGTGTTCTAGGACTGGGGAAAGTGCTGGCAATATATTCTCTGAATCTGGGTGGTGGGTACTGGATTCATGGGTGTTTGCTCTGAAATCTGTCATAGCTATCTAATCTGTGTATGTGTTTTATGCATTTTAAATTGTGCAACAAATGATTAACCTTGCTCGAAGAAAGTTTTGGCCCTCAACCAGCCTCTGGGGGGTAAACTCTAAGCCTTCAGAATGTCTTGCCTGGTAAGCATGTACTTATTTGCCCTGGACATAGGACCACACTAGATCATTCATGCTCACAATGTGACTTCCTGCAGCATCTCTGTGCCAGACTATCAGCCTTTCTCCACCAGGCCCTTCTGCCGTGATGCTCTGCCTCACCTCAGTCCAGAGCAATGGAATCAGCCAAACATGAACTGAGACTTCTGAAACTGCGAGCCAAAATAAATCTTTTCATCTCTAAGTTGTGCTTGCCAGGCATTGCCACCGCAGTAATGAAATGTTGAGTAGCAGAGAGGACCACTGCCAGCTCACCCTGGTGTCTGGGATGCTGCACCCACATCTCTTCTCTTTGCAGATTTTAGTCTATCAACTTTTGCCATAATAAACTGCAACCATGAGTGTAATCATTATTGAGTTTTCTGAGTTCTTCCAGTGAATCATGGAACCTGAGGATGGTCTTGGAGATCACTGAACTGCAGTTGCATACAAGATGCCTTTCCTAATTAATTTTTATTATTTGTTTTCATGTGCTTTCATTGGTGTATTATAGTCTCACATCATAATGTGAATCATGTTGACAATGACATACATGCGCACAGCACTTGATGCCCGCCCATCTACACCCTCCCCAATAGAGAGTACTGAGATTGATGTTGGTATATTCACATATGTACACATAGTTGATGGTAGTATTCCATTAATGAACCTCACTCTTCTTCCTCGTCTCCCTTAGACCTCCTCCCTTGCTCCACTTTGGTTTCTTCTCCATTATCTGGAGTCCCTTTTGTATCCCAATTACTCCCTAGCTTGTGCATAACTTAAAATGATATTCTCCAGGTCTTTCCATTCTCTTGCAAGTGACATTATTTCTTTCTTTATTGCTGAGTAGAATTCCATTGTGTGTATTTCCCATAATTTTGTAATCCATTCATCTGTTGATGGACACCAAGGTTGGTTCCATAATTTGGCTATTGTGGATTGTGCTGCTATGAACATGGGTATGCATATATTACTGTAGTTTTCTGGTTTAAAACTCTTTGTAAAGATACCCAGGAGTGGTATAGCTGGATCATATGTTGGATCCATTCCCAGTTTTCTAAGGAATCTCCACACTGATCTCCATAGCGGCTGCACTAGTTTGCAATCCCACCAACAGTGTAGAAGACTTCCTATTTCCCCACATCCTTGTCAACATTTATTGTTATTTAACTTCTTGATGATTGCCATTCTTATTGGGGTTAGCTAGAGTCTCAATGTAGTTTTGATTTGCATCTCCCTAATTGCTAAAGATGTTGAACATCTTTTTCATATATCTATTGGCCATTTGTATCTCTTTTGTGAAGTGTCTATTCAATTCAGTTGCCCATTTCTTGATTGGGTTGTTTATGTTTCTAGTTTAAAGTCTTTAAAGTTCTTTGTATATTCTAGATATTAGTCCTCTGTCAGAGGGATAGCTGATAAAGATTTTCTCCCATTCCATGGGCTTTCTCTTTAGACTCTTGATGGTTTCCTTTGATGTACGGAAACATTTTAGTTTAATGCCATCCACATATTAACACTTGGTTTAATTTCTTGAGCTTTAGGGGTCTTGTTGAGGAAGTTTCTACCTGTGCCTATATGTTGGAAAGTTGAACTTTTGCCCTTCTTTAGTAGCTTCACTCTCTGGTCTAACTTTCAGGGCTTTGATCCATTTCAATTTGACTCCTGTGCAGGGTGAGAGGTAAGGATTTAGTTTAAAAGATATACTAGAAGAAATTTTCTGTAAATATGGGTTGCATTAAATCTGAACAATGCATGAATGGTTTGTTTTCTGCAGAAGATTTATTTAAGAAAAAAATCTTCATGAAGACATGTCATAAAGAGGTTATTGAACACTAAGTATAAAGAAAGCTTTACTCATCTAGCAGAAATACAATTAACTTACAAAGAGAAAAAATAGCTGCTATTAAATTTATAAAAACATTTATAAAAAATCCGAGGAAAAGTACTACTGAAGCATATAATACTTAGCCTAAGTTATTGCTTTTTAAAAACTAACAGACAGAAATTCTTAAGTCAAGAAACAATCAGGAGAGAGCACCCATGAGCTTTTGCTGAAAGCAGTGACTCCAAAATTAAATCTATGAAAACAAAAGATAAATCCAAACAAAGATATAAAAGAGGAAAAAAAGATGAATATTGAGTGTTAAATTCATTTAGAGGTAGAAGTATGATTAAACATCTACAGGAAAGATAGAGAAGAATGCAGATGTTAATACTCAGGCTGAAAAAAAATAATGAAAGCAGAAGTCAGATTGTGGTTGGAAAGGAGGTGGGAAGGAGAGAAAACATAAATTTCTCTACATTTCACATTAAAAGCTAAATAAAACTAATTTTTTTTCAAAAATGGACCCAACTTAAAAACAGGACTCCCACCTCTGATGTTTCATAACCAGTTTTCTTTCAAACAAATCTATATGAGCTAATATAAAAATAACTAACACGTATGAATCACTATTTTCCAGGTACTGTTCTGTTTTATGTTATCTCTTGTTAATCCTTGCATCTAATGACTTGGGTACTTTAAATCTTGTTTGAAGATCATGATCCTGAGACACAGAAATGTTCAGTAATTCGTCCAAGTTTCCATAAAAAGTTTAAGTGGTGAGTCATGAAGTAGTATTTTTCATGTCCAGAAATAATTTTATAATTTGACTTTAATTTTTCACTCTATTATATTTATAATTAACTTTAAAAATTTTTATTTTAAAAAGCATGTCATGGGCACAACCTCATTTTTAATAAAAATATTTTTTTTATCTAGATATTCTTCTAACTATACATATTTACATAGGAAAGTGTCATAATGTTGTTTGCCTAACATTAGAGAATGTACTTTGGAGTGTTAAATTGGAGTTGAGATTTTGCTCTATGCTTTACAGTTTTCTATATTGTTTAAATGTATTATGCATAACATAAAATTAATCATATGGTCTTTAAAGCATATATTCAATTTTTTTTATAAAAAAGATAGCTCTCACAGGGGTGTGGTAGCACATGCTTGTAATCCTAGTACTTGGGAGCCTGAAACAGGAGGATCACAGGTTTGAGACGAGCCTCAGCAACTTATCAAAGCTCTCCATCACTTAGTGAGGCCGTGTTTCAAGATAAAAAAAAAATAAAATAGGATTAGGGGTTTGGCTCAAAGGTAGAATGCCCCTGGGTTAAATCCCCAGTACCACAAAAAAATAAATAAATAAATAAAAAGAGTTCTCTGGCACCAATGCCATGAAACATTAAGAAATCATTTAAAGTATTGCTGTTAATTAAGACTTAACCAATGAGAAAACTTATTTTTTCAATAGTGTGTGATATAATATAAAATGCATATAATTATGTAAAATTAAATATACGGTGTGGGGGCACTTGGAGATCATTTTCCAAGATATTAATACTGGTCATCATGTCTAAATGTTGGGATTTTGAAATTTTTTGCTTTGTTCTTTAGTGTCCTCAGTGCTGGTCCAGTCATTAACCATAAGTACACTATTCATTTAATTAAATTTTCTTATTCATTTGGGGAAGAGGAAAGGCTAAGGATACATTTATTCATCACTCAGAGAGGTTCCCTGATTGCTTTTGATGTTAACTAATGTGTGGGTGTTTGGGTTTTTTCCACTATTTTTTTCTCTTTGCTGATTAAAACCTGGCCTTTGATTACCTACTTGGAGATTTTAAAAAGCAGGAGACTCTCAGTATTGAGTCATTTTGCTTAAGAGGTGGGAAAATGTTCCAGGGCAGGTTGAATAAGAAGAAAGAGTTTGATTACATGTTGACCTGTTGCTGCTCAACTAGCTGAATTTGCCCAGCTGGGGCAAGATCGCCCTCGGGGAGCCTGCTGCCTGTGGAGCACCACGTTCCTAAGCCTTTTCTAGACCAAGACCTTTCTATTCCAGGTGGATTGAAAGAGCACCATGGTAGGAATGCAGTCTTTGGTCCTATCTCAGCCTTATTGATGCTTAGCAATATCCCAGGTGATTCTTGGGCGCACTAAAGCATGAGCATCCCTGACTCAGAGACCATCATGTCCCTGCCTTTCTCTGCTAGCTGGTCAATTGTGAATCTAGGTTAAAGAATCCCAGAAACTTGGCATGGTGGTGCATGCCTGTAATCCTAGTACTTAGGAAGCAAAGACAGGAGGATCACAGGTTCAAGGCCAGCCCCAGCAACTTAGAGATCCTCAACAATGTAGTGAGATCTTGTTTCAAAATAAAATAATATAAAATAAAACTAAAAAGGGCTAGCCCACTATTCTGTGTATGTTCTATAATATGACCTAATATAAAAAAGAAAATATGATACACCCACGTATCAAAGATACAGAATAATTCAGTAGAGTTGGAACTGCAATCAGAAAGATCAACAGTTAATTGTTTTCATTAGGGTTTAGAAGCAAGAGTATGAAAATGATCAACAACTGTGACATAGAGGGAAATGACTTGGTGTTCTTTTATCTATTCTTCAATTCTCACTTAATTAACAAGATAGATGAAATAAAATTGATTTGAATTGTTAGAGTGGACTGAAAATAAGCATATTACTTTAAGACCACCACCCCAAACAGTGCTTCCACATCCATGCTTTGTCAGTGCAAGAATTTAAGTATGTTAAATTAGAAAAGTAGAATTACCTAGTGAGGCACTCCGCAACTTAGTGAGACTCGGTTTCAAAATAAAGAATAAAAAATGGGGCTGGGGGTATAGCTCGGAGGTAGAATGCCCCTGAGTTCAATCCCCAGTACCGCCAAAAA
>PVLC010018204.1:0-32421 GCA_004027655.1 Graphiurus murinus | reverse complement strand
GGAGGGAGGAGGGAGGAGGAGAGGAGACACTGGCTGTCCTCCTCTCCCTGCCCTGGACCAAAATTAACTAAGGTTCTCCAAACCCATTTCCCTCATTGGCTTTTTTTTTTTAATGTGCTTTTATTGGTGCATTATGTTCTCACATCACAATGTATATCATGTTGATATTGACATACATGCATTTTCAACGCAGGTCAGAATGTGCCTCTCATCTTCTAATATGTGGCTGCATCTTGTATCTTTGCCTCAGTTTTCAGGTCCATTTGGCCAGCAGGATGGATGTTCAGGTGTGAATTCAAAGAAAAAATTAGGAGAGTGGCAATCCCAAGCAGGACTGAACCTAGCGCTTGTCACAAATGTGTCCCCCAACACTGCCAAATCCTAGAGACATACATCTGAAGAACCTTAGAAAGATGTCTAGTCTTGCCCCTCATTTTATAGTAAGAAAACTAAGACTTAGAGAATAGCTGGACCATTTTCCCACCCACCAACTCTCACAGCTAACTTACAGCAGGACTTGAATTCAGACCTAAGATGCTCTTGATCCAAAGTTCATGCTTTGTCGGGCTACATGTGTAGTCTCCTTGGAGTTTATTTGTTTATTTTTTTAGCCACTAACATATTTATATTTGGTATCACTGCCCTGAATAGCAGAGAGGGAAGAGTAAAGCAACCCAGGCCCTGAAGCCCAGATACAGGAAGGCCCTTGCAAACAGACACATAAGGAAATGGAGGGCCCAAAGGGTGAAAATGGCTCTCCAGTCAAATCCAGACGGCTGGCACTGGGGCAGGGCTCCCACTCCACTCTGCAGTCCCTGCCCAGAGCCCTTGCATGGTGTCCTGAGGAAAAACTGCAGACACGTGGCCATTTGGTCTCACTTTCTAAATTTACTATCATAATATTTCTTATATCTTACATATTTAGACAGTTAAACTACGCACAACTATGACATTTTCTGTATTCATAGGTGCTGTAATTATATGGAAGAATATAAGAACCACTCCGCCAAGCACAGCTTAAATTAAAAAAGAAAAAAAATAATAATAACCACATATGGGCGGTGCTGGTGCTCTGAGCCTCGCAGGCTGAGGTGAGGCCAGGAGACCTCCCCTGCAGCAGTCTAGCAGACCACTGGCCCCTCTGCTTCTCCCCTCCCCCTCTGCCTTCACAGACATCTCCCACATCAGAGGCCACAGGCCAGGAGAGGGGAGCTGGGTTTGTTTTCTATGTAATAAAGATTTCAAAAGACTGAGGAATGGAACTTCGTGACTTGTTCCACAGAAGTTCATGTCTTAATATTTTTAAGAAATATGTAAAAAACAAAACAAAATTGCCAACGTACACAAAGCCCCCTTGTGGAAACAGATTTAACAACCACTTTAAGGGTTTGAGTTGGGGAAAGGGAGAGTTATGGCATTCGTGTCTTGGCCTCCCTGTGGGCTGATCTTCCTGTGAAGAATATTCACAGGTATCTGACTTCGGTGGCACTAAGAGCCTATCAGCCAAATGGCCTGCCTCCTCCGTGGCCTTTGTGTGATGTGGAATTCTTTTTCTCTTTTCTTGTAGCCACCAAGAAGAAAGCCCCAACAGAAACCTCTGCAGATTTTGTCCCGTTTTCATTCCACACTGCTTTTATCTGTCTTTTATCAGAGGAAGGAAATCAAGCGGCATAATTTGGTTTACCTTTTTTTTTTCTTTTTTCTTTCTTTTCTTTTTTTTTTGTAACTTTCAGGATGAAAATACCTTTGTGTCTCCCAAGACAACAGAATCTTTTGAACTAATAAAAGACATACAGGTTCCAAGCTACCAGTTTTTCCTAGGGAGGAGTTTTAATTTCCTTCTAGGAAAAATT
This sequence comes from Graphiurus murinus, assembly GCA_004027655.1. Taxonomy (NCBI): domain Eukaryota; kingdom Metazoa; phylum Chordata; class Mammalia; order Rodentia; family Gliridae; genus Graphiurus; species Graphiurus murinus. Next base: position 30,568 of record PVLC010018204.1, on the reverse strand, counting down.
AACAACTAAAAACCACGCTCTGAAGATATGCTAAAGACCACATTGAGATGGAAATGAAATCAAGTGCTGCCTGTCTATATTTTTTTCAACTCAAAGAAAAACTTTTTTGACTTTCATGATGTGCATATGGCCATTAATTTCAATGTCATATTATGGTTTTTGGCTGAACAGACAGTATGTATGTATGTGTGTAAGCAAACAAAACAAATGCATTTTGTATTCAAATTTATACAACTCCATACATTTTTATGCTGTTTATTTGAAAATTAATTTTGGCTTAGGCCTCAGAGACAGCAAATGTTGTCAAGATTTGAGGGCTACCTGAAAAGCCTTGGGGACAGCATTACCCTTATGCATAAGAAACAGCAAAATAAAATAAAAATAAATGAATTTCCAAATACGTCACAGCTAATCCCTTGAGCTGACCTACAAATGAATTATGGAGGTTTTGCTACAGGACTGAGTAGATCTGGTGATTTCACTGAGAGATTTATCTTATTTTCCAACTTATTTTCATATCTTATTTCCTTTTCTTTTAGAATTAGACTGTAAATAAAAGGGCTAAGGCTGAATGAAGCTCCCTTTCACGGCACTCATATTGGATTGATAAATTAAAATGGTGAGATGAGTTTTGTGTGACCCATCCTCAAGGATTTGGGAAATTTAGCCGATGCAAAACAAGGCATTAATTTGGAGAGGCCTAGCTACTTACAATGCTTAGTATTCTGACAATGATGAATGGCATCATTCCAAGCAAATGGTAATTTCACTTTTTGTGACAGTACTTTAGAGCAAAACCGACTTTCTTCACACAAAGAATTTGCAATCCTATTGAACAGAGGCAGTACCTGAATATCAGAAATCCTTCATTGTTTAAGTATCATCTGATATTCTTGATTGGCTTCAGACTGAAGGTTGGAGTTGAATTAGGGAGAACTGAGGTTAAGTCCTAAACTTGAAAGACTTAGCAGCCATTGAAACACTGCCTTTGGGCACTTATTGGCCTGTATTTATCAAAAAAACTTTTCAATTCAATGAGGGGAGGGAGAAAAACACAAAACTTGTCACATTCATCAAGTGAAGCCACTGGAAAGACATCTACAGAACACCCAAAAGCATAATCTTTCTGAAGCGCTGATAGAAATGGTAATTGGATGGGTCAGGGAATAATACCAGCCAAAGCAGGGAGATGCAGGATATCGCGAAAAAATCAAGGTCAAAAAGAAAAGAACGGACGCACGCTTTTCAACTTGTGCAAAACTTACACTTGGCCTTTGTGCTACGGAAAAAAATATACCTGTTGCTACTCGTAATTGATGTCCTCAAAGGCCTTTCACAAAGAACTTTGGGATATAAAAAGCAGTAAAGACTCTCTGTCTCTCAGTTCATAAGAAAGCTTCACCTTAATATTGGCTCCATCAAATATGTTTTCCGAAACCAAGATAAGAAAAAACAAAGGAGGAAAAGTTATTCTTTAAAAAGAATAACTACAGCAGGGCCTCCCTCTCTTTAAGCTCACAGTCTTTTCTAGCAGGAAAGGTCTACCCTGGAGGGGGGTGGGGGAGCAGTAAATTATACTTCACAACTCTCTCCCAGGGGCTGGAAAAAAACAGACTCTTGGATAACTGGCAGAGAATGCGAAGTGTCCCCCCAAAGAGGAACAGACCCAGTGAGTCACAAATCTGGGTAGCGTGTCTTCCTGCCTTCCTTGCTAACTAGCTCATCGGGACAGCGCCAAGTAACACACACAAGCAGATGCGCCGTCTGGGGATGTGACATTGTCCTGTTTTTTATCTTACACAAACACCTCCCCCTGCACTGGGAAGGCTTCTGGCACAAGGCGGGGAGCTGATATTCTGGGCTGCATCCAGCTGGAAAAGGAAGGGAACCAGCAAAGTGAGTAGTTCAACTGGTGGAGTGGCGCGGATGCAGATGTCTCCGACCAGACAAAGAGCGAGGAAGGGGAAATAGGCCCTGAAAGCACGGTACCTGGGACCCGTCCCCTTTATCCCAGGGAATAAGACCCAACACCCATTTCCCTCTAAACGGCCCGGACTTGCTGCTATGCAGGAAAAGGCAGCATCATTTGTTCCTATCAAAATTCTTAGGTGCCTACAACATACCCGTCTCTATTATTCCAGAATTCAACTTTCCACATCAGAGTTCCACAGTGATGTAAAGTAGGAGATGGAGTTTGTGATTTGTGCCGACAGAGCTACATCATATTTTAGGGAGATGACATTGCCATCGATGGCTTCTTCTAATCTATTCCCAGTAATATGCTCATCTGTATGTTTTCCCCGGGCACCAGAAGAACAATCTCAGATACCTAAAACAGTATGTCATTTCTTTCCACACATCTCATATGCACATATATTATTATTATTTAACGTTTATTAAGTACCAACAGTATGCTAGGCACAATAGGCATAGGGGGCCATAAAAACATATTTAACGCATCAAAAAGCACAATAAAAGGACGCTGTGTTTGTGACAGAAGACAATAAAAATCTTTGCAATTCATAGTTCAAGATGAAATGCACCCTGGGTCCCAGAGAAGCGTTGGTACAGCTGGCATATCAAAAAAGGTATTGTAATTTTTACTCAGCCAGAGTAAGGGAGGTTATGTATACCCTGCAATAAACATGATCTTCCTCACCAACATTCTGCAACAATGAATTCTTGAATGATGAGGCATTAATTACCTGTCTAAACCTCAGCACTCCCCATCCCCTCCCATGACAGTAGGACCTGGTCTGTACCAACTGCAATAATGGGCATTTATACTACACTTTTTTTTTTTCCTACAGAACAGTGAGGAGTTAATTCACTGAAACTTGAAAACATTACATGACTCATACAAGAACCATGCTTAGGATGTTGTCTGTTTCCCTAAAGTTGCACCTATACAACATTTATACACAGATGAAGAGTGATAAACGTCATCTGCAAGTTTGGAGATTTGGAGTTAATATAATATCCCATAACCAATTTGGACATTTGTAGACACACCATTAGACGGGCCAAGATAGGTTGTATAAGTCAGGCATGGTGGTACATGCCTATGATCCCAGTATTTGGGAGAATTACAAGTTCAAGGCCAGTCTCAGCAACTTAGTGAGACCCTGTTTCAAAAAAAAAAAAAGGGTTGGGGGTGTTGCTCAGAGGTAGAATGTTCCAGGGTTCAATTCCAAAAAAAAAAAAAAAAAAAAAACAAAAAAAAAAAAAAAAAAAAAAAAAAAAAAACAGGGTATACTACAGGTCTCAAAATCCTCACTTGCTAAAGCTTCTTTAGTCATGGTTTATTATAGGGCTAAGAGAATGAACTTTGGAGCCAGACTTTCTGGATTTGAATCCTGATATTTCCACTTTTGAAAAGCTGTGTGACCCTAAGAAAAGTAATTGACATTTCTGTGCCTCTATTTTCTCATCTGTTAAAAATATGTGAGGAAAACGGTAGTAACTTATTTCACAGAGCTTTGTGAGGGAACAAATGAGTTAATGCATAGAAAAAGCTTAGTAAAGTACATAAAAAGTGCTTAAAAAGCAATTTTTTAAATCAGAGTCCTAGCACTAAGAAGCACAAACTATGTAAAAAGACAATGTTACTGATGTTCCATCAATAAATCATGTGCTTTGAGTTGCTTTCAAATTAGCAAACATAAATTGCCATTAGCCACCTAACTCTCTTCCCTTCAACCCCTCATGAACTTAAGTGAATCTACAAGACAACAAGCTAATGCCCAACCCTACCCCAAGGTTGGCTTTTCATGGGTCCCCTTCACTGAACACCAGACTTATGAGTTGGGTTAACACAGAAGACCAGACGCATAGTGTTAGGCACTTGGGAGGGAGAATGGATAAAGGAATGAATGAATGATCAAACAGTGCTAAGAAGCTCAAAGAATCCTATTGAGGACTCAAGTATAGATTCAAGATCTTTGAAAGAGTGCGACCCTCAGCAATGTATATTCCAATTTGTATATTTTTGATGAACTTTCTCCCCATTCCGTTGAATGTCTTCTAGAAATTTACTACGTTATTTTTTTCTACAGAGGATCTGGAAGAGACTTGGAAGTTAGCTTCCATAGGTTAATAGGACTCATTCACTAACCAGATGACAGCTTTAATTTGATAAGCCAAAGCCAATGACTAAGTTAAGGTCTTTGGATTACTAGTCAATGTCAATTGACCACGCATTCCTTAGACAAATTACGATACATAATCAAAGTTGCAATATGTAGGAAACAACCAGAATTTATGCTTGGTATAAAGGAGAGAGGATATTGTTTTTTAACATATTATTTATTGTCATAAGTATCAAGGGATTAGATCATCAACTGCTATAAATTAATGGCAACCTAAGGCATAAGTGTTACAAAATAATTGCTTTAGACAACTTAAATGTGTGTAAAATGGACAAAATATAAGTGTTTAAAATTATTTTACTGTCAATATTTTCTTTTAAGCTCAGTTACCCAATGGGATTTAAAAATCCATCAGGACTTCTTCAGTGATACAATTAGTGGTGCTTTCTTAAAGGAAATTACTATGGAGCAAAGAATTTTTTCTAGGTTTGAACGCCTTTCTAAACTACATATTTTTTTTTTCTGAGGGACATGGTCTACTTTCTGTAGCTCTAAGCTTAAATGTAGGACCATGTAATTACATGTAAAGCAAGATATATTTAAAAGTAATTTTGTAACTTGTACAAACTCTAGCCAGTAGATGATGAAATGTTGCTAAAATTATCCTTATCCAGTAAAATTTATTGCAGTGATGAAAATCTTGACATCTATTCCAAAGTTCAAATTAAACTTCTGCGTAATACAGTAGCCTGAGTTAGACCAAAGTAAATAAGCAATTATTTATAGCAATTATATGTGCATGTATTGCGTGTATTTAACTTTTCAGGAGAAGTCAGTTTGCCCACATTGTGGAGACCTCTGAATTAATTACAAGCATAACAAAAGGGTATACTCTTCAATGATCTCAGCATGTCACTTTGAATCTGTCCATCTGCCTAATACCCACCTGTCTAGTTGCTCTTTCATTTAACCACATATTATGGCATTGATATTAACTTTCGGATTTGGGTAAAACCATTGCCATTTCCCAAGCTATTTGCCTCCTAATAAACACAGACTGAAGGGGAAGTGTTGAAAGCTGCAGCAATATTTTTTCCGTAATGTTTGAGACGAATCCCAGCTGCACGACATTGTATGTTAATAACCATTATTTAATTAACAGATGAAGAAGCCCTTTTGAGCTGCTCTGGCAGATTTTGAACTTGATCTTCTATCAGTTGATGTCATGCAAGACCAGATAAATGACAAGTCTTTCGAGAGTCTGCAGAGCCCCTTCACAACAGCTGCACAGTCTTCCCCCTTCTTTGCAGCAGGTTTCTCACTTAAGAAAAAAACACGCTTCATTACATCGCCTCTTACTTGAGCTGCAAGGGTCTATTCAAGGAAGATAAGCCTCTTAGAAATGAAGTAGCGTTGAATTTAGGTTTTGAGTGACAGCAGGAAGATTTATCCATTCAACAGACAATACCGCTTTCTCTGCATTAATCTAGGAGGCGGACAATGATCTGTTTTTTAGGCCTCATCTCATCTCTTTCCCACAGCAGAAGGTGATTAGAGTTAGGAAATGGGGACTGTGAAAGAAAACTTGAGCGCTATCTCCCTAGCCCTCCTGTTTCCTGAAGGGGTAAGAGGGAGCCTCTAGGCCAAGGGCATCAATCACAGATTCACAACGAGGATCGGATGCTTTGCCACGGGGAAACAGAGAGGCCCCAGGTAAAGGGAGAACCCCAGAGCCCAAAGAGTAAACCATTACTGTTCACTTCCCAAAGAGAGAAGAAAGCACAAAGTAGTCCTTCATAAGTGAAAACCCTTGAATTCCTCCTGGCCCAGCCCACATAAAACTGTGTGGACTCTCTCTTCTCTCAAGGCCATATTCTACCACCTCTCCACAGGTTAGGGAGGTTCAGTAAAGTCTCAGACCAGCTGATCTGCAAATAGCAGCTGAGAGAGAGAGCAGGCAGAAATTCGGCTCAACACACAAAACTTTGAACTCAACATGGAAATTTTGAGCCAGTGTTTGCACAACAATTTCATCTCATCTTTTACATCTGTCTTCTGCAACTCAAGAGGGGATTTTTGTAGAAGCCTAATTATTAATTTGAAGCACTCCCTCCCCTTGGCCAAGCACAAAGCACAGAGCACACTGTGCACAACTCACAGAATTCTAGTAACCCACAAAAATACTGAGCTGGAGTCCAGCATCAGAATCTCGCTTTCGAGGCAATACCTGGTCCTATCCTTAGTGTGGAAAGCTTACTGTTTTATTAGTAGACTAGTTGCTCATACTTTGTAGTGCATAACTTGATTAATGAGCCTTATAGTGAATGTGGAGGATTAAAACAATGTGTCTTGTTTACACCATGCACAGTTTTATTTGAAATGCAAACATAAGACTGCTGTTGTCAGGGCATGAGATCCAGGGATATCTCTTGTAGACCACTTACAATCTTGCTCCTTTTTCCTCTAGCCCACCATGAAGGCACATATCAAATATCTGAAAGTAAATATATGAAAAAAAATGTTCATATCCAGCATCTTGCAAAGTAACACTGCATCAAAATAATTGAAGGTGAGCCCAAGAAGATTTAGAACAAAGATTTTGGAAGAATAGTGTGGAACAGAATGCTTTTGCATGGTACCTATTATCTTGAAAAGGCACTTCATAGAAGCCGGAGGAAACTCTTTTGCAAGTGTGAGTAATTAATTTAGGGAGTAAGTAAGCAGAGAGAAAGTCATAGACCACAGAATTAAATCAAGGGCCCAATTGACTCCAACAAGTAAGAGCAGACTGGGTGTTCTCTAGAAATCAGTATAGAGTCATCACAACTTGACGTTTCCTATTGTTAAATTATGTTTTTCTTTGTTTTAGAAAAATGTCATATTGATGACTAGAAACTTCCTTGACATTTGCCTCTTGGAATGCTGGAAATATCTGTTCATCAATCTTAAAGCTACTGCAACAGCCAAACATGGCGGCAGCAGGATGTAACCCACGTTAAAGTCCCCTAGGGACCCAGATCTAGCACCAATACCAAAATGTGGCCAGAAGAAGATTCTGAAGGGGAAAACCCACCACCTTTTGGAAACCCTACACAGCCCAAGCTCACAGAGGTTACATGATCACTGAGCAAACGGTTCTTCAGGACAGCAAACATGATTCTAAGCAAAACAAAACAGAACAAGGAGCACCGAAGCTCTGTGATTCTCACAGTGTCCAATCGGTCTCAGGAAAGATGGTTTTATTCTTACTATCTCTGAGCCTCAAATTCCTTAAAACCCATCCTTATAGCGCTGTTGTAGATAACTTCTTTCCCTGCTGTTTCCACAATCAAAAGTTGACCTCCCAACTGGCGAAAAAGCAAAGTCCTCTACCATCAAACCCTGCCTACTAGGCCTAATCGGCAACTGCCATGATGGCCTTTATTTCTTCTTTCTCTTTTCCTTTCTTTCTGCCTTTTTTCTCCCCATTTTAATTACTGAAGACTCCTGTTTTAGAGAAACCCCTAATTGCTTCATTTCAAGATGTTATGTTTAACCTCAGGAAATGGTGTTATAAGACCTGGCAAACAGCTTTCTGGTTGTTTCAATCAGTACCAGATTATGAGGTCCAGCCGGGTAAGAAACCTATTCATTTTCTTGCCCTGTCATCTTGATCTTATTTGAATGTCTGGGGAGCTGGAGGTGCTCTGCAGCCTTGGGCTTCAAGAGTGGGGGTGGAGGACCAGGCGGGCTGTGCGATGTGTTAGAGACACTGAAAGTTTTCATTTTGACCCCTTAATGAGAGTGACCTTTGACACCAGCTGATGAGTTCCATGCCTGTCCTGGTGTGCTTTTGGAAAACATTTGACACTGGTCACAGGTCTGACAGGGATATGACTAATGAAGTCGTGGTATAAAAATAATGGGCTGCAATTGCAAGTCATTTGCATGAAACCAAACTCCTTAAAAACTTGTCTCTGTTCACTTTCTGTTTTCTAAATGAGTCAATAATATGAATCAGATGGCTTGAAGGGAATAGACTCCCAAATATTCCTTCTATAAGTTTGGTAAATTAGTTGGCATTTGGTGCAATTTTTGTTGCCTTGAGGCCTGGTTTAAATTGGACTGTAGTTACTAAATTGCTAGGGCGATTGCAGAATGTGTAGGATAATACATAATACCTTGTTTTTCTTAAGCGTTTTGTCCGAGAGCTTCTTGTGAGGTCAAGGGACCCAGACAGCTCTTTGCAAAGAACATCAGCTGAAAGTAAACGAAGACGAAATGCGAGAAAGAGGCTGGGGGTGGGGGGGAGGAATGGAGAGCTGCAGAACTTAAGAAGGAAGATAATAAACATAGAAAGAAGCAAAATATATCCGGAAAAAGCAGAAAGCAACATAAGTTGGGGTCCAAAAATCACAAAAGGAGGGGAAGAATAGAACAAAAAAAGGAAAGGTGGAAATAGAAGAAAGAATGAGGAAGAGTGGAAGAAATGGAAAATAGAAGACAATATTTAGAGCGAGAACTCTGAGGGAAAAATTACCATTTCTCAATCCTTTATCCTATAAAACTATATATTATTTGTCCTCACCTACAGCTAAGAATTCACTAAATAAAACCCTGGGCCTACAGGAGCACATGCGGTGAGGCCAGTTCTTCCTTCCCTCTGACTCTGCTTAACTAGCCGAAGTTCCTGCCATTTCTGCCATTTGCCTGGAAATGTCTCCATCACGGAAGAGTGGTCAACAGAACCCATCTTCTCTGACCAGCTGCTATGGGAAGCAGCAGCCATGATCAGACACAGTGCACAAGCTCCTTTCTAGAGCCTCCTCCTGTGTGGCTTTCACCGATGATTTAAACACTCGGGATTTCCTCTACAATTTGTCCATTTCTGCATGTCTATTCCACATTTCATTCTGCTCACCTGGGATATATGACAAAATTAAATATCACTTGTCTCTAAATGTCAATAAAGAGAAACACAAATGATTTACAGATACAGACAGATGCAAAGAGCAAATGGATGCAAGAAGGCTGCATGGCACAAAGGAAAGCGTATATACACGCCTGAAAAGGAAGTGGCTCTGGCTCCTTGATCTCACCAAGTCTCAGTGTCTTTAATCACAAAGTAAAGGATTAAAATGTTGTGTTTTAGAGACCAAATAATATTATGTGCGCATATGAATGCATCACTATGAATCTCACTATCATGTATGGGGAGGGAGGAGGGAAAAGAAAGGGAAAATATGGGGAAGGAAGTGGGGTGCACTGGCACATGCCTGTATCCCAATACTTGGGAAGCTGAGGCAGGAGGATCTCAGGTTTGAGGCCAGCCTCAGCAGCTTAGTGAAATCCTCAGCAACTTATTCAGACCATATTTCTTTTTTTTTTTTTAATTTAAAGGACTGAGAATGTGGCTCAAAGGTAAAATGCCCCTGAGTTCAATCCCCAGTGCCATATATACACATATATATATGTTTCCTTTATATATATATATATATGTTTCCTTTATATATATATATATATGTTTCCTTTATATATATGTTTCCTTCAAATATATATGAAAGAAACAGACCAAATAATGTTATGTGCATATATGACTGTACCACTATAATCTATCATGTACAAATACAATGCGCCAATAATTTTTAATTAAGAAGTATTAATTTTGAGATAAACTTGAATAATATTATGTTTCATAAAGTTCTAGCAAAGTGCCTGGTATATCATGAGTAGCTGGAATCAATGAATGAATATAGTAAAAGTAGTAACACTCTCTTTTGTGCCTGCCCTTTAAGAAAATATTTCTTACCTTACATCTCCACACAAAGAAATATTTTCCTTCAATAATACTGAAGATGTGGGATAGAACATAAAATATTCCATAAGCTAACCACATTTGTACATTCTACTCCCACAAACCCGAAATACCAACAACTGTGTCCTCTCTCCCTCTCCTTCTCCCTCTCCCTGTCTTCATCATATTTCAAACCCCCACTTACATCCTAGGATCAGTGCACACCAGCCCTACCTCCCATATTTATTCATTCTAAAGATGCAGAATTAAAGATTAGTTATGATTTGATAATAGTTCAAGATTAGCAACTACTTTAAAGTCAATTTTTAACAAATATCTTGTGGCCTAATTCTTACATATTGATAAGCCATAGTTACTTTTCTGCTCATTAGAACTGTCTAGTCTGACCACCCTAAACCCCACTGATTCTAGATACATGTGCATTTATCCTGTGAATTTCTGCTTAGGAGATGTAATGTGTTGATCTTAATGAGGCTCCTAAGTCAATCCATAAGCAGGTTTTGTTACTGGCTGCTGAAATAAAGACACAGAAGCAGTTTCATTCTATAATAATATTAAGAGATGGTAATAGACTTTACAATAAAAATACCAAAGAGTTGTTTTTTTAAGAAACAAAATGAAATCTAATAAAAACAGAAGGAAATAAAGTGTTAGAGAAAGACTGAGAAGACTAGAGAGAAAGAAGTTTAGGATTGTAGTACTTCCCTACTGAATTTGAGTGTACTGTTGGTGAACTACTGCACAATTACGAGAAAGTGGGATTTAACAACTGGGTACAACAGTCAGCAGCTGAGAAGGTCAGTAATGCTAAGGATCATATAAAGTGATCCACACAGCCCAGTGTTACATTCACATTTTAAAGAAGGAAGACACTGAGAATGACCAGCATGACAAATCACTAAGAGAATGAGAAACAAATCCTAAGAGGAAACAACCAAAGAAATTATAGTTATTTTACCTGAAAGGGTAATAACCAAGTATGAAGAGATCTTATGAGGATGATAGCTGGTTGTCTTCTGTCTCCATAGAATATCAAATAATATAAAATGGGGAATATGAATAGGACAGAAAGAACATCTTCTTGACAGTAATAAATGCACGCATATTATTAAATGTTAGAAGAGCCAGCCAATTGTAATTATAGATTAGAGGTCCTAGAAATCTTTAAAATAGGAGCAGTGGCCATTTGTCTCTGATAGTTGGTGTCTGTACCTGCCTGGGGGCTGAGAACTGAATCATTACCAAACGCATGGTTCTATCATCCCAGAGACTGATGTCACTACCCTGACACTTACACAGGCTGAATCCTGCTGAGTTGAAGATTTAGGATTGAAGGAGATGATAACAGGATATAAGTCTAGCATTTAATTTCTCCAAAAGCCCCACAGAAAATAATTCCCTAAGAATAAAAGTTTGTCAAAGTGCTATTTTATACTTTGTACTCATGTATTTGGCTTATTTCCTTTATTAAACCATAAGCTTCCTGAGGACAAGAGACATACAGATTCTTCTTAGTTTCCACCCTCATGAGGTCTCTAATACCAGATCCTCAGGCTGGTGGGCACCTGTGAAGTCAGACCTACCACCAGTCCCTGTTAGACTGATTTGGTGTCTCGACCCTAGAGGTGGTTAACTATACTGAATATCCTTCCTCTCCCTCACCCTTCTTGGTTTTGTTGTTGTTTTTTTTTTGTTTCTGTTTGTTTGTTTGTTTGTTTGTTTTGTGTGTGTGTGTGTGTGTGTGTGTGTGTGTGTGTGTGTGTGTCAGAGAGAATGGGGGAGGGATGGATAGATAGATAGATAGATGGATAGATAGATAGATAGATAGATAGATACTGGGGATTAAACTCTTAAACCCAAGGGCATTCGACTACTGAGCTACAGCCCCAGCCCTATTTTATTTTTTATTTTGAAACAGGATCTCACTAAGTTGTGGAGGGCCTCACTGAGTTGATGAGGTTGGCCTCAAACCTGTGATCCTCTTGTCTCAGCCTTCCAAGTACTGGGTTTACAGGCATGCACCACCACATCCAACCCTCCCCAATCCTTCTAAAGAACTGGGTCTTCATGAGAGCCAGGAGTTTTGTCTTCTTTGTTCACTAATAGCACTGCTAGTAGTTTCTGGCTCATGGTCAGCACTTAATAAATACTAGTTGAATGACTAAATGAATCATTTACTTTAAAACACTGAGTGCTACTGGGAGGGGGGCAGACAGGGAGGTGAAAGGGGGTACCAAGTGCTGTGTGCATGTATGTCAATGTCAACATGATATACATTATGATGTGAGACCATAATGCACCAATAAAAGTACATTTTAAAAAAACATTGAGTGCTATTTAGAAATAACAAATTTTTTAATATCCCAGACACACAAAAAAATGTGAAGGACATTTTCAGGTGGCTCTGTGTTCTTGAATTCAAATTCATATTAATTCTAATTTTTTCCTCCTTCCTATCATGTTCCTATGCAAGAAATTGTGTACACACAACCAGCAAGCTACACCATTGTTTCAAAACACAGAAAATGTTTAGGATTGGTAGTTTCATGAAGAATAATTGACTCAATTCCTATTTTTTTATATCTTCATTTCAAAAACTTCTACACATCCATCTAATCAGTAAACAGTCTTCAATCTACGGTATTCAATCCATTTCTCTGTAAGCAAAACAGGATGGAGAATGCTTTATCTCTCAAGAGGAAGGCATCACAAAAGCCACAGAGTTTTATGAATGTACTATTTAATTGAAAACTTTTTGACATTATAAACTACACTCTGCATTTGAATTTCCCCTTCATTTTTCTCATACCTTTATATTTTAAGCATCTAAAGCCAAAAACTAGTTTTCCATCTAGTTAGCATAATTTATTTATCGCCTTGGGCACAGATTTGCAATGTAATGTAAATAACAATACTATTTTGCATGGCTATTGTACCTCTGGAAACTCTTTGTCGCCATTAATTTTCCCCACCCTCCTTAAGGAATAGGTGAATACTGATATTATTAAGGTTCTGGCTAATGAAATCTGGCTGGAAGAAGAACATATTTGCAAGAAAGTTTTAATTTACCATTTGTCAGTTCAGTGTTATATCAGCATCTATTTGTGTTTTATTAGATCCCCAAAAAAGGCATTTGCCTTTGTAATATCCCTTAGGATCATATAATTTCAATTTAGATTCTTCTCTTACCTGGACAGGAAACTGTTTCTTTGTAAATTTATTCATTTGTTTTAATAGATCTCTATATCTACATGACACTGAGACTCAGTCTGATACGTAAATGAAATTACTCAGTCCAGTCAGTTCTTGTAACACGACCATCTGGCAGTGCTCTCTGTGCACTGGCTTTTAGAAACAGCTTCCCGGTAGCCAGGTGCAGTGGTGCACACCTGTAACCCCAGTACCTTAGGAGGCTGAGGAAGGAGGATCATAAGTTCACAACCAGCCTGGGCAACTTAGTGAGACACTATCTCAAAATAAAAAAATAAAAAGGGCTTGGGATATAGCTCAGTGGTCAAGTGCTCCTGGGTTCAATTCTCGGTACAGAAAGAAAAGAAAGAAACTTCCCATAAACTAGGTACCAGCAGTTGGTGCTGGCACTGCTGAAGTAACAACAGAAAAGATAATCATAGGCATGTGTTCAGGATTATGTGCCTGTTCCTATTCTAAGCACCCCCACATATTTCAACTCATTTACTTTCACAAGAACCTGATAAGTGCAGTTATCACCCCCTACTTTACAGATACAGGAAGCTGGCAAAAGGTCATAGAATCACCCAGTGACTCCTGGGTAATAAAAGGTGGGGTGGGCATGTCAATCCAGACAGTATGGCTCCACAGCCTGAGACCACTCTTTATTAAGCATATACTTTCTGAAGGCATTTCACAATGCTTTGACTGCCCATTATTTCCTACTATACAGTCATGACCATCCCATATTTTGATTTAGCAATGTTTTTACTCAAAAGCCAGGGATTGCCCAGATCTTTCTGATGATCATTTCTCTCTCTTAAAACGAGTACTGAGAAAACAGTAATACAGATTTGTGGCCATTGTGACATTATATATGGCTTCTATCAAAGGGATTGTGGCTCTGTATCGCATGTGTGCGCACACACACACACACACACACACACACACACACACACACACTCAAATTACGAGTTGAATTGGCCAATTAGATAACTGGTCACTGAAGTCGGGGAATCAGTTTAACCAGTTATTTGACACCTTGTTGAACAAAAAGGAAAAGGAGATGCAAATATTTGTTGTGACTTGTTTTTTAATTCTTAATGTCTTGTGTTTGAAATTACAAAAACTAATTCTATAACCTATATAAAATCTTTAGGAAGAGAGAGGTAAGGACCAAAGGTATGGTTTCAAATGTCACTCTGAGACTGTGCTGATCTGGTTGCAAAGAGGCTGCCTTCTTCATGGAACAAAGGATTTCCAGTTCCATCTCCACATTCTTTATGCTTAAAAATTGCAGTTTCCAATTTGCTTACAAAGTTCTATTTTTCACTTGCTGGAAAAAAATTCACATTTAAATTCATCCTTTTACCCAAATTTAAATGTTGTCCTTCTATTTGGGAGCTCTAAGACTCCGAGGAGAAGCATAAACTCTACACAGTTCCAAACTAATTTGCTAGTGTAATTATAAAAATTCAAATTTTTGCTCTCTTGACTACTTTACCACTGCAGAAACCAGAAGAATATTATAAGTAAATATAATTTTTATTTTATTCTTTATTAAGCAAAATAAAGTTACATAAAGTGATACAGGGACACTGAGTTTATCATCCACCTTTGAAGTGGTTGCAATATCTTCCATATGATGTTGCAATTTTCAAAATAAGCACTCATTTTATCAAACAACAGAATAAATAACAACATAAAAACACAGAGCGACTTGCTGGCTCATAGATGATGACTTCTGAGAAGGTGGTGAGTTATAGACCTTTCTCTGATAATTCCTTTCGGGATCTTTTTTTTTTTTTTTCATTTTCCCATAGAGATTTTGTGGGTAATTTTTATTTTTTTTGTTTTGACTCTTTCATGAGCTACAAAATTATGTGGCTCTCCCCTTCCGTGATTCCTCCCATTAAAAGTTCTGCCATCCTGTTAGGCGCAGAAGCGACATGTGTGCCAGAGTTCAGGGGTGAAGGGAACTGAGTCTTGAAGCCACACAATTTATGTGGAAATGAAGTGCATTCCTCGCCTGTTTCCATGTCAGGCATATGGCAAGACTGTGCGTATAATAGGCTGTTTGATTTGTGTGATGGAGAAATTTTTTTAAGCCCTCTGAAGAAAAAAAAAATCATACTGATTTTGAGGCTCATCTATACTTCTTTTCCTGCATTTTATGTGGAAACATTTTAGAACTCACAGTTTCCATACAAGGTACGTTTTCCACAGTTAATTAATCCTTGTTTCCCTGCATGACAAATAGCCTTATCTCATAAAAGGGCACATTGGCAAGCAAGGATGGAGTCAAAGAAGGTATTCTTTGATATTTATATATAAACTGTATTTTTATTTTAAAACATTGGACTCCCTGAGTATAAAAATGTAGCACATCTACAGAATAAATCTGGGAATCTTTTAGGTAAATTAAATCTATATTTTCCCCCTACCTTTAAGAACCACAATGCCCAATTAGAAAAAAGAAAGTATGAGTATTCCACACCTATGTGTTTGTTTGTTTGTCTGTTTGTTTGTTTGTTGTACTTGGGATTGAACTCAGGTGTATTTACTTCTAAGTTATACCCTAAGCCCTATTTTACTTTTTTATTTTGAAACAGGGTCTCACTAAGTTGCTGAGAGCTGGCCGAGAACCTGCAATCTTTCTCTCAGCCTCCCAAGTACTGGGATTACAGGTATGCACCACTGTCCCCGGCTGATGCCTATGTTTTTCGATGTACCATATCTTGTGCTCTCAACTAAGAAATCATAGAAAACAAATTCTATTCAGTTGTACAGTAGCTTCTGAAAATTGCCAATGCTAATGACCTCTTTATTTTCTACCCAAATCTCCAAGTTTTAGAAAACAAATACACTTCAAATTATCAATTTGCTTATTTTCCCTTTTATTCAATATGAAAATAACATGGAGAAAAGAGCCCCAGGTTATTAGCCTAGCCAGTCAGCTTCCCACAGAGACACAGGGCTTCGCTGGACAAGCTTGCTGGAAGGATGAATGGCACCACTATTCTTACCTAGAAGTGACTGAGAATCTCATCCATTGGCAATAGGCCAGGTCTAGCCATCCCACATCCCTGTGCATTTCTAGTCTAGAGATGAAGGCAGCAGGCTGGACTAGAGTCTACTCTCAGCTTTATCAGTACCTGCTGGTCCTGGGAAATCCATGCCACCTCTCAGGACCCCATGTTTCCTCACTCGTGAAATGATGTGGATGGAAAAAAGTCTGTAATGGCCCCTCAGCTCTGGCATTTTATGGTTCTATCCCACGCCATGTCATGTAGCACAAGTCTCCACTCCCTCCATTCTCCAGCCACCATTGATTTGTGGCTGAATAGCTAGTCTGTGCAGTGAGCTCTGGCATAATCTGGCCTCTCTTGCATTAGTCAAGCCAAGTTATTTCTCATCTTCATCGCCACACTGTAATTCTGGTTCACATAGAAAAATCTGTCTTCCTATAAGTCTATCCATCTCTCTACCTACCTTTAACATACCTGGGTTCAAATGACATGCAATTCTTGAAGAAAAATTAGTATTTCCAAGGCTGCTTCCCATGACTGCCCCTGGAATCATTGCAGCTATTTTGTCACCAAAGACAGCAATTTAGCCAACTTGCAAGTCGCTTTAAGATCAGGCATTTCCACTTCACCTTGTCTTTTATCCACCACTGTCCCTTCTCAGCATCTCATCTGGACTCAGAACTATTAATCCCCACATGTCTACAGATCAATACCTGGACCAGAGTCAGATGAGTAACAGATCATCAACAAACTCAGATAGAGTTTGTTTAGGGTTTGGATTTCTGTGAACAAGGAGAAAAATAACCTTCTAAGTATCACTTCTCACTAGTTTATTTTTCCAATGTGCTACATTCCTGGGAGAAAAAAAAAATCTGCCGGTTGGATGAATGAATATGAAAGTTGGGAAAGCTGTCACTATAGGCAGAGAAGCAAACACCAAGATGAATACAGAAGCTAATGTGGGCTTCAGAACCACAACAGATACTTTGGGTAATTTGCTCTCTGTTGGAAGGAGTCACATGCAGTGAACACACCAATGAAAGAGCACACCTGGCGGACATGCTCCCACAGAGCAAGAGCCCATGCAGGTGTTCTTCCTCCCTGCACGCTGTCCAGAGGCCAATTTGTTAAAGAAACTTCAAGTCAGCAGGGAGCGGTGGCACACCTGTAATACCAACACTCGGGAGGCTGAGACAGGAAGATCGAAGGTTCAAGGCCAGCCTCAGCAACTCAGCTAGATTCTGTTTCAAAATTAAAAATTAAAAAAAGGCTTAGAATGTAGATCAGAGGTAGAACATCCCTGAGTTCAATCCCCAGTACCAAAAAAAAAAAAAGACTAAAAGTGAAGAATCAGAATAGATGTCAGGTGCTTTTACATGCATATTTCATTTAATCTTCTCAACAAATCAACAGTGTGGTTTGTATTATTTCTTTTGTACAAAAGGAAAAAGTGAGGTTTTGAAACGTCACACAGCCACTTGACAGCAAATACAAATAACTTTACATTAAAATTATTAAGCTCATGCAGCTAGAAAGAATATTTAAACCAGGAGTGACAAGGAACTTATGTGTCTGCCAACATGGAATCTGTTTTTATCTTAGATACCAATCTGGAAGTTTCTATTTCCACCAAAGATAAGAAAGCATCTGTACCACCCCCACAGCATTATACATGAGAGGACCACTAGTAGTAAGCTCTTTGCAGAACCTATGAGAGAAAACTGTCTGCTTTACAGTCGATGGTGTTTCCCTAATCCAAGTGAAATTGAGGAAACACCTAAGCATGGCTAGAGAATTTTCTTCTAACAAGTGGTTTGGTACAAGGATGCCAACTTCCTTAAATGAAATAGCTTAAGACAAGATTGACATGAGATTCTAATTCATTAAGAATCTGCAAACTCCAGACCCCACTATGGCAAACCTCTCAGTCTTCTCACTTACTAGTGGAGAGGAGCTGGAAATCAACCACAGGATCACTTTGTACACCATCTATTACTTTGTACATGCAATTGTACTGAACTATGTCACAAACTTTATATTGCTCTCGAGTTATAATGTGGATTCAGTCATTCTCTGACTTGAGGAAATGTTGGTTTGGTAAAATCAAAAGTAACCTCCTTCAGGTATCCTATAGACTGTAGGCAGAGAAAATCCCAGAATAACTGCAAAGTCAAGATTCTGATGCAACCAGGCATGGTGGTGCACGCTTGTAATCCCAGCATTTGGGAGGCTGAGACAGGAAGATTCGGGTTCGCGGCCAGCCTCAGCTACCTAGTGAGGCACTCCACAACTTAGTGAGACACTGTTTCAAAATAAAGAATAAAAAATAGGGCTGGCTGTGGCTATAGCTCGGAGGTAGAATCCCCCTGAGTTCAATCCCCTGTACCGAAAAGAAAAAAAAAAGATTCTGATGCAAATTGGGCACACACCTATAATCCCAGTACTTGGAAGGCTTAGATAGAAGGATCATGGATTTAAGGACAGCCTCAGCAACTTAGAGAGACCTTGTTTCAAAGTAAAAACTCAAAAGGGCTGGGAGTGTAACTCTAGAGCGCCCCTGGGTTCAGTCTCCAGAACAACAACAACAAAAAAGAGTCTAATGCAGCAAAGGACAGAGAAAATCAAGAGCACTGCTCAGCAAAGGCTGCTTAGGGTTTATTTTTCCTTGGTGTTTTTGCTGCACGTTACACCCTCATGCATTTGTAAGATGGAAAGTAACCAATGGCGGCGTTTGGCTGAGTCCAAAGCCTACAGGCTTTCTGCTACATCATACTATAATGACACATAATCATTAACCCGTGCTAATCATCCATTGCACTTGAATGAACCAGTACAACAATGTGTGGATTTGAGGAGATGATCTCATACTGAAAACAAATAAAATAAAAAAGGAGCCTGTTATAACAAGTAGGGCTTCTTAATACAAAGATTCCTGACCATGGGTCAAATGGCACGCTTTCCAGTAACAATATGATAAAATTCTTCCCTAAAAAGGGAACTCCATTGAAAACAAGGGCTTTCTGCATGCTCGCTGATGACCCAGAACAACAGTATAGAGAAGAATTTTCCATACTAAAGCCTCTTGAAAAACCAGTGCTATTATTTCTCCTGGTCCCTGCCCCATTTCATCTTCATTTTCTAGAAACCAAACAACTGAAGCGATATGGCTGTTCACACTTCCAGAACAGAAAGCTGAGTGACCCTTTGTTTTACCATCCACTGGTGTCACCTCTCAACCCTTCTCACTCTTCAACCCTCACCACGCACACTTCAGTCACCCTGCCAGAAGCAAACCCAAATAATTCCCAAACACACCACTGGAAACCCAAACAAAACACTAGATAGAAAATTCCAGGGTGTCTGCTGTTCACAGAAACTTGCTGGCTCACCAGCAAAGCCCTGGACCTCAGCACTGGTGCAGCCCACAACTCCTAAAACGGGTGTGGCTGACTCGAGTCCAGATGGCCCTTGCTCACTGGTTTGCACCTCATCCATCAGCCAACTGTGCACACTTGGCCAGCATGGTCCTCCTTGCACTTTCCCATCAGTCCTCTGACCTCCTCCCACCAGTCCTCTTCCCACCCCTGCACCCACCCCACCAGGTTCTGCTGTGCCTCTCCCTGCCTCTGAGCTGCCAGTTGCCCCCTCCTCTCTTATTCCCCTAAATCCCCCCCTAATGCCCAATTTAGGGACAACCTTTACCACACAACATTATCCAAGCACACCAGCTTCTCTCTGCCCTGAAATTCTACAGCTCTTACCACTCAGTCCACAAAATCACTAAATTCAATTTCTTTGTATGTGATAGTCTGATCTTGTCACCTGGATTAAAAGTGCATGTCCTGGAAGTCCTCCGCACACCCACCACCTCAATCAGAGCCCTTAAAACCAAACTGCCACCAACATTCTGCGCAATTACATATGGGCTAATTCTAGAAATCTACTATAAAATTCCACTGTAATTTTAAAATGCAAATATCCAATAATGTCCCTAAACATGGACTCTGTTGAGTGTGTTGATGAACACTCTTATGTAGATCTTTTCTCTATGCCTCTGTTTACCTCCTCCACTTCACTCTTTCCTCTTCAACCCCACAGTTTCCTGAGCCAACTCCATCAAAGCACCATCATACTTGATTATGCCAGAATAAGAATAACATAGAAGGGAAAATTCAGGCTCACATCTGGAGGGCAGGAGTGAAATACTACTCATCTTTGTACCCAGCCTCTCACTCTCTACAGATATATATAAATATATGTGTACACATACATATATGTATATACATATATACACACATATGTACACACATGTCTGATTATAAATAATATATGTGTATAAGTGTATGATTTATATATACACATCATGGTTACATGTGTAAATATAAAACATGGTGTGTGTCTATATCCACAACAACATATGAGTATGTATAAAACATGGAATATATATGTATTCATTCATTATTTGTTTATTAGTTTGTAAATGTTTGTCAAACAACTTGCATAGGGGAAGGAGAATTCAGAAATATTGTAGCCTCACCCTACACTCTATGGATGGGGAAAATGAGACTTAGAGAAATTAATTTTTTCAAGATTATATGTGGTAGAAACCGGATATAAGTTTGGAGAAGTAGCTATCAAACTTTATCCTCAATTTCACAGGAAAACAGCATAGAGATTTCCATTGGGAGAGAAAGAGATTGCAACTGGACAAGAATGCTGAAGGAGAAATTTCCCAATAGAGCAACCATTTGGGATTCCTGAGGCAAATATACCTCCACGGTGCAGACTGTCCACAGTCAGTAAAGCTCACCGTGGCCCATGAACCATCCACATGCAAATCTCCTCCAGTGTCAAATTCAGATTCCTCAGTGCCCTCTCAGAGCTATCTAATTTGAATCCCTGAGCCAGATCCAGGGATCTGCATTTTCCCCCAGATTCTCAGTGATTCCACATCATAGAGAGAAACACTGGCTTTATCTTGTACCCAACTGACAGTGGAACAAGATGTAACAGACAAGGCCAATGCTTCTGGACTCAAGATCCTCGTCCTCAAGGAGACAATAGGTCAGTAGGTTTAACCAGGGAATCCAATTGTCTTTACTTCTTTCTCTTCCTCCTCCTCCTCCTCCTCCTCCTCCTCCTCCTCCTCTTCTTCCCTTAGTACTAGGGATCAAACCCTGGAGCCTCATATGCTAGGAAAGCCCTCTACCACTAAGATATATCCTTAGCCCTATTCTGTATTTTAAAAAGCACTTCTCACCTAAGTACCTCAAGATCCTCCACCAAATAAACACTGCTCTCTGAAAAACAAAACTTAGCTGACTTTCTGCTCATGGTGAAAAGGAAAAGAGGAAGAAGCAATTGTAGCTTTCTAGAAATGGTCTATTCCCAAATTTCTGTGTCTACCTAGAAGGTTTTTTGTTTTTTTTGTTTTTTGTTTTTTGTTTGTTTGTTTGTGTGGTAGTAAGGATTGAACCCAGAGGCATTCTACCTCTAAGCTACACCCCCAGCCCTACTTTATTATTTATTTTGAAACAAGGTCTCACTAAGTTGCAGAAGGTCTCACTTACAAGGTCGCTGAGGCTGGCTTCGAACCTGTGATCCTCCTGTCTCAGCCTCCCAAGTACTGGGATTACAAGCACACCACCACATCCGGTCAGAAGGTTTTTGGTTTTTGTTTGTTTTTTAAAGGCTGTGGCATTCTTCTCTTTACCCTTCCTCTTCCTCTTCCTCTTGTTCTTCCTCTTCCTCTCCCTCTTCCTCGTTTCCTCCTCTTCCTCCCACCTCCCTCTCATTTCTCTCCCCTAAAGCAGTAGCCTTCAAAATGTAGTTCTGGACCAGCAGTATCAGCATCACCTAGGAACTCGAATCTTTAGACCCCACTTCACATTTGAAGAATTAGAAACTCCAGTGGTGGGCTCAGCACTGTGTGGTCTATCAAGCCCGCCAGGTGATTCTGATGCAGCCTAAAATTGGACAACCATTGCCATAAAGGACACCAGCAGAAAAGGAGCTTCCACCAGCTCCTCTCTACTTGGGGAAATAAGAATAAGTGGCAGGCTTAGTAGACTGCTCCCACCAGTCCACCTGCAGGCATTCACACAGTTCACTTTTATAACAAAGCTTATCCTGCGATTCAGAGTTGTTACACTCATAATCTCACCACCATATTGAAGAACCAGGCAGCACAGCAGGCCTGGTATGCACACAAATAAACATTACACAGCTTGGCCCTCAAAGCTGGTTCTGGCTTTTAAAAAGAAAAGGAAAAGAAAGCTGGATCTGTATTCTAAAGTTAACAGGGAAGGCAGTGGCTGGGACCAGAATAGTTGGATTTAGCCAAAACAGCTTATTTTAAATGAACCGATTGACTTAAGTACTACCACTAGTTTCTAAGCACTGGCTTACAAATCCTCCAGTAATTTGAATGAAATGATGGGTTTTCATTTGTTCCCTCAAGACAGGATCATGTGGCTAACCACCTAAAATCAATGATTAAAGAACAGTTTTATAGTATCTGCCCCTCATTAAATTATTACTATTAATTAAAAGTTTAAAAAAGGAAATGAAATTTAGTTTTTGTCTACTAATGGATATAGGGATTCCAGTGTTACAAATTACAATTCTAAACTAAAACTGCTTGAGGAAGTGATGTATATGTAGAAAATTCATCTCTAAAAGCACACTACCCACCAATGGCTACCTAATTTAGCAGAATATATTACCTCTATGCTTCATAAATCTTAATTAAAGCCGTTAGTTTTCCTATTATGTGATCGAGAAATGCCCCATTAAAGTTAAACAGTTTCTACAAGTAATTATACACATATACACTTTAAAATTGTTCACATATACTGGAAATGTTGTCTACTAAATCAAAAACTTGCAGAATTTCATTAATGCAAGATTTTTTTTTATCTCCCAAAAGTCAAATGTATCCCAGAGGAACCCGTATACTCAATGTTGGCTTCTTATAATACAATTTAATGCTCACAAACACAACTAAAGTATTTAAACATTTACAGGGGTTGTCATAAATGCTTTTCTTATTTTTGATCAAATTCAACCTTACACTTAATACAGTTAACTGTAGTTATTTAATTTAAAAACTTGAGATTCCAACCTCAAAAATTTATAACAATATAAATGCAGTTACTTGGCTATAGGATACGTATACTACGGGGACTCCATTCTTCAATCTGAAACACAAATGCCAAAACCAGAGAGGGGATATTTTTAAAAGTAGACATTATTTTAAATAACTTTTGGCACATCAAAGAGGAAAATCTTCAAATCTAAATATAAAAATAGAACTCTTTTATTCATATAGTCATTTCAACCAGACACGAACACACTAATCGTAAGAATAATAATGTTTTGTTTCTATTATTCTGTTTGTTTTGAAAAATAATGAAAAATAAACTAGGTAATTGAAAATATAGTGCTCTTCAGGGTATTCTAAACATAAAAAAATGTTGTTGACAATTTCCCCATTTTCTCAAAAGGCATAGATACTTTTAATTTATTGGAACATCTCGGATAATGGTAATATTGTAATTCTGAAAGATGAGCAAGTTTGGCCTTCAGAAACTGCCACTGGCCTTAAAAGAAAGCACTGCAATGCAAACTGTTATGCTTGGAGTTTCCCGTCCTGGGGCACACTGATGAGCACATTCACAAAACATGAAACAAGGACGAAGGGAGACAGCCGCAGCCCCGAAGTGATGGATAACCCTTGAACCAGACGAATGTAATATCTCTCGGGGCTGAGAGTACATTATTAATTGAAATCCTTATTTAGTTCCTCCATGTAGACCACTACATAATTGCATCTCTACCTGGAAAACTATTTTCAGCAGAATTCATAATGGGTAAAGTGTCCTCAGAATGGGTAGGAAAGAAATCTGTTTCGCTTACAAGTGATTATATCAGAACGTGCACATTACAGAGACACTGAATCCTTATTCCTGGGATCGTGCATAGACCACAAGATGGATGCAGGTAGATTGCCATTCACCACAGAGCACAGAAACAATTAAAATGCTACTTGGTGGGAAATTGAATCTAAAGAAATTAACACCAAAAAAAAAAGAATGTTAAACAGAATCAACTAATGTTTCTACTTAACAACAAATGTAAATGACCATGGTGTATTCTGATATTAAGTATGAGTTTTGAAATATAAATTCCTTATGTTTACAAATACCTTAGTGAAATGCCTCTTGCTCTGTGACTATATTTTATGAATATAAATAGGACTAGTCCAACACATTTGCATTTTTTCTTATTAAATAGAGCATATCGAATCACACTGGTTAAAAAAAAAAAAGTTTCCAAGAAAAACAAAGTTTTGTGGAAAATCGTGTGGAGGGTAGAAGAGGTTTGTGGAGATAGATTCAAGCCAGGGTAGAGGAAAGATTAACAAGGTTACCTATCTCACTGCACTTTAGCCTGACATGGAAAATTATATCCCCTAAAATCTCAATCTTATTAAAGAGTAAGGTCAAGTAAAATAAAAGACGGGCATTAGGAGATGTTCAACATAGGTTTAAAAATAGACACAGAAATAGTGCAATCTGCTAATAAAGTGGATAAAGAGTGGGGGAAGGGGGAACTTAAGGGCCAGTCACACTAAATGACAGCACAGAGGTCAAAGAGGTGTGGAAACTGAGAACAGAGACTTCCAAGTCTTTTTCTGACCGTGCTTAGATTTTTGAGGAGCATCCACTATTGTCTGACAAAAGGGTCTTTGTGGAACAACACCAGGGAGGTAAAGGAGAATGCTCAGGAAAACCAAGAAGAAAGCCTGGCCTTGGACACAAGGACCAAGGAGAAACTGGATATTTGTGGTCTGCAGAAGGAGGGCATTCTGCTAAGTGTAAAAGCACTATATTCCACCACTATTAGAGTGGGCACAGACCAGGTGTGTTTTAAAGAATCATATTGGATAAATGGATGGAACTAGAGAATATTTTGCTAAGTGGCGTCAACCCGTCTCAGAAAGTCAAGGATTGTGTGTTTTCTCTCATAAGTGGAAGCCAGAGAGAAAATGGGAAACAAAAGGGACTTCAGATAAATGAGGAGTCAGATCAGTAGAATGGTGAAAGGGGAGTGGGGGAGGGAGGGAGGGGAAAAAGAGGCTCGAGGAAGAGAATAGTTCAAATAGTGTTATGTTCGTATATGACGGTATCACTACCAATCTCACTAAAATGTATGGGGAGGAAGAAGAGGAGAGCATGGGTTACGGAGGGAAACACACCAAGTGCTGGGTGCTCACAAGAATGTATCACTTTGCCGGGCATGGTGGCGCACACTTGTAATCCCAGCATTCAGGAGGCTGAGACAGGAGGATCCGGGTTCGCGGCCAGCCTCAGCTACCTAGTGAGGCACTCTGCAATTTAGTGAGACCTGGTTTCAAAATAAAGAATAAAAAATAGGGCTAGGGGTATAGCTCGAAGGTAGAACGCCCCTGAGTTCAATCCCCAGTACCGAAAAAAAAAAATGTATCACTTTGATTTATGATGTATAATTACATGCACCAATGAAAGTATAAAAAAAAAAAGAATCAAGGCCGGGCGTAGTGGCGCATGCTTGTAATCCCAGCATTCGGGAGGCCGAGACCAGAGGATCCAGGTTCGTGGCCAGCCTCAGCTACCTAGTGAGGCACTCTACAACTTAGTGAAACTCGGTTTCAAAATAAAGAATAAAAAATAGGGCTAGGGGTATAGCTCGGAGGTAGAATGCCCCTGAGTTCAATCCCCAGTACCACAAAAAAAAAAAAAAAAAAAAAAAAGAATCATTTTGGCTTTTCTTTCAAAAAATATAATAAATCGATGCACAGACTACAATTTCAAATTGTATCAGACTGGGTCTCCCCGATGTAGGGCCATCTGAGTGACTTAACTCGCCCCACAAACCTCAATCCTTCTGGCTGGCAGCAGCTCTGATTCTGAGCAACTAACAAAGTTGGCACAACAGCCCAGTAGGCTGTGTCCACACACATGGCCTAACATCCTGCAGTCCGATCTAGGACAAGAAAATTGGAGTCTTGTCATCATTAAAGGAAACCTGAAGTCACATAGAGAGAAGTTGGCAACTTCTAGTCAAGAAATACATACTAAACACAGATGCTGGTTTACCACTTACCCAAATCCAGGATATCTACAAACCTTAGGCTGCAAAGAAAGCAATCTTAGATAATTGACATTTCCAGCGTTAGAGAAATTTGTCCAAGTTCTTGCCTCTACGGGAAACCATAAATAAGAGAAAAACATCCAGTATTAACCTTTCCGGACCTTCAAAATACAGTTGCCTTGTCTGTCTCGTTAGAATAAAAACATTAAAAGGTTCTTAATGAGGAAACAAAGAACTTATTTTTCTCCTTCTCCAGTTCCAATTTCCTTACTACCAACCTGAAAATAATTTAAGTGTTTTAAAAGTATCCCATGAACAAGCAACACCCTTGAATAAATTTTATAACTAGATGCCCATTTTAAAGTTACATTAGAGGCAGCTTTATCTGAAATGACATCTTCTCAGCTAAAACTTCCATCACATGAAATAAACAGCAAGTTATAAAACTGAATGCAATTTCCTCAAAAATCTATAGCTGCCAATAAAATATATAAAAAAATATTCTTATTCAAGAAACAAAAGAAAATTGGGGAGGAGGCATAAGGATGGAATTAAAAAGCAGGAAAATACTGAAGTACAGCCATTCCATCACCATGTTTTGTAGTGTTAAATTCTGTGGTGTAATGGAAATAGCATGATATCAGAGACATGAGCCTGGTTCTGAATTCCATCTCCACCTTGAGCTAGCCATAGGTCCTGAGTTGTAGATTCTTCCTCCATAAAAGAGGGATTAATGATGTTCTTTATCACTTTATCATTGAGGAAGGGGAGGGGTACTGGGAATTGAACCCAGGGGTATTCTACCTCCAAGCTACAGCCTCAACCATATATATATATATTGCGGTACTGGGGATTGAACTCAGGGGCATTCTACCTCCGAGCTACACCCAAGCCCTATTTTTTTTTTTTTATTCTTTATTTTGAAACCGAGTCTCACTAAGTTGCGGAGTGCCTCACTAGGTAGCTGAGGCTGGCCTCGAACCCGGATCCTCCGGTCTCAGCTTCCCGAATGCTGGGATTACAAGCGTGAGCCACCACGCCCGGCTCATTTATATTTTTTAAATGAGGTCTGGCTAAGTTGCTGAGGTTGGCCTCTAACCTGCGATCCTCCTGTCTCGGCCTTCCAAGTCCTGGGATTATAGGCATGTGCCACCATACCCAGCTGCCACTCTTCCTCATATTATGGAAAGCACTCTGCACAGTGGGTGGTGCAGGACAAAAGATTACCAAGCATTATCAGTCAATGTGATCATTATCAGATTAGATAGTAAAGAAAAGAATCTTAAGAAAATAAGAGACAAAAACGGATCCAAAGGAACCAGACTGGTGAAGGAAGCATGAAACTGAGCATTGAAACTATGAAGACCAAAGGAAAGAGAACAGAAGAACTTTGGAAACCTCACAGTCCAGCCCATGACCCGACTGACTATACTATGACTCCCTCCTAGTAAAGGCATTGTCGATGTGACGTATGTAGCTTTAGAAACAAGCTACGTCAAATTCTTGCAATTGGCCTGGGTCTGATGATCACAGGCATGTTCATTCATACTGGCTCTACTTCGGTCATTCAGAAGTAGACCAAACTGTTAAATCAGGTCCTCACACCATAAAGGTAATTTTACCAAACTGAAACTCAAATGAGCTAGAGTGGAAAGAGCCCTGTGCGCATCCAGGTGAGTAAGCCACCGCTAACGTGTCCCATTGAACCCAGGTGGGGTTAAAGTGTAAGCCTACTTATGAAAACAAATACATGATGACAGCCTGCTGTTATTCACTGAACTTTTAAACAAGAATAGCCTGGGTCCCGACATAAGCTTCATGAGGATTTCCATTACACAATCAATTTTCTTATTGGGAATGGTTGAGAAACAAGCTTAGCTGATCAGATACTGTACAGCAAGCAAATTAGCAATTTACAAAAGGAAAAAAAAGAAACAAATACACTCAATGCCACAACATGATAAATATGTTGGTTAATTCCTTGATCACTCAAATAGAAATTTGAGAACTTTCTAAGCCTCTGCATCATAATGATTTTCTTTGTCTTATTGGTAGAGGAACCTACCAATTACAAGAAAGTCGTTTCTAACACAATGTCAGTTGAGAGCTTATTTTATGAGTATATCATATTCTGCACAACTACCTTTTAGAAAAAATTCATTGAGATTTAATATATAACCACAGCAAATCATAAGTGCTACTCAAAGGATTAAAAATAGCAAAGGAAGTCAATTAGTCAACTACAGCTTTCTAATAAGAAAGAGGGTTTTAATACATAACAGAAAAGCAGAAATGTAGCCATACTAGCCACAAATAATTCACATGGACACATATCCCTAAAAGGTACTAAGTATCATTTAGATGTCCAAAAACAAGAAACACCAGTTACCCAAAGGCGATGATTAATTTTCTCCCTTTGAGAGGAACCAACTCTGCAAAAGGCTCAGAAGTTGGTAGACTCAGACCTACTCCAGGAAACTCTGCTGGCATTTCCATTATAAACCGCATTTCAGGAGTTTACAAGTTGAATGTTTTTAAAATATATTGGGTTCATAATGAGCTCACACTTTCTTAAAAATGTTATTTTTCTCTCTCCTTTAAAAAGTATAGCTACTTTTGTGAACAAATCATAAACAAAATTTCAGGTGATTATTTTTGGCTGAGCTCCAAGACACAATGGCTAAATGTTCAAATAGAGTAAAAGGACTAATTATTTTCTTCATTTGGAAAGTAGAGTAGAAAAGCCAGCCTGAGAAATGCTCTACAGTACTTCCGTTTTAAAGCATTCTTCTGTATTATTTTCACTCGGTGGTTCAGGATCCTAGGACTGTACAGGAATATGCAATCAAACTTCAAAAACTCCATTTCTACATCTGGAGATTTATGCAATAATCGCTCCAGCATTAGACTTCCCTAAAGTTATTAGTGGTCAAAATTACATGTACCATGAAAGCCAGGAAGACTCTCAGAATGGAGCTAAAAGCCAGGTGGCAGGACACCTACACTTAGGTGCCGCCACAAAACCCAAATCCAAACCAACCTCTGAGTTTTACAAGCCCTTTCCCCTGCCAACCCCCAGCTTAAAATAGTCCAGGGCAAAGCTCTGCAGGGAACCGAGTTGATGAGTAGGTTGGGGCTTAAAACCATTTCTTTCAAAGCCGAAAAAAAAAAAAAAATTCTGGTGGTTCTGCCAAATATAAAAACTACTCTCCACAGCAGTCCCTAACACCTTTTAGGGTTTATAAAAGAAGAGGCAGTGGAGATGCCAAAGCCAGGATGTCTCATTCCCACAGGGATGGATTGGTGGGTGTAATTCACCAGGCTTCTTACATGGATTGTCAAATGGGGAGGTGCCATTGAGCTCCATGGAGATGCTGCTGCACCAGATTAAGAAAAATGCCTTCATCTGAGGCTCAACTCTCTGGCCACATGTGGCCAAGTCCAGCAACTGAGGAAAAGGTGTTCTTGCTGAGCCTCTGACTTGACAAAATGTCCCCTACTCACAGAACAACCTTTCATCTGCAGGCACCTGTCACAACCAGAAGACTTGAGAAGGAACCATGACCTCAAAGGATGGACCCACTCCTATATTCAACTGCGTGAACTTTCTAAATTGCAAATATGCAAAAGATGCAAATAACATTGGTTAAAACCACAGATCCCAACATCTAGCTGATAATATTTCACATATAGGTTAAAGGTCAAAAATACTCTGTAACACTGTTATATTTATTGACAAGGGCAAACTTTTTCGCTGGTTCTAATCTTATCCATGACTGATCATGGGCCTTAAAAGAAGAATCCACCGATGACAATACATGATATTAAATTTGCACTTTCCTATAAATATAATTTGAAGAACTGCAACCCTCTCATTATTATTAGTTATCAAGCAAGAAGAATAGGTATGTTGATACATACTAATGTCCTAAATATTGGTCTTGATCAATAAACACACAACTTCACACTCAGAAAATTGCAACTAGAAATGTAATATGATTTGGATGGTAGTTTGAGTAAAACTTTATGTATCCAATATGTGGTAGATGAATATGTATCTCTAAACAATGAGTGGCCACTGGCCAATTTTTCAAAATTAAGAATTTTTTTTTTTTTTTTTTTTTTTTTTTTTTTGCAGTACTGGGGATTGAACTCAGGGGCATTCTACCTCCGAGGTATACCCCCAGCCCTATTTTTTATTCTTTTATTTTGAAACAGGGTCTCACTAAGTTGCGGAGTGCCTCACTAGATAGCTGAGGCTGGCCGCGAACCCGGATCCTCCGGTCTCAGCCTCCCAAATGCTGGGATTACAAGCATGCGCCACCATGCCCAGC
>PVLC010018203.1:0-32441 GCA_004027655.1 Graphiurus murinus | reverse complement strand
CCTTCCTTCCTTCTGGATTAAATACAGGGTCCTCAACCTCCAAGCCACACCTCCAGCTCTCTTTTACTTTTTATTTTGAAACGGGTTTGAAACAGGGTCTCACTGAGTTGCTGAGGCTGGCCTAGAACCTGAGATTCTCCTGTCTCAGACTCCCAAAGTTCTGAATTTGCAGGTGTACTTCATCCTGCCTGACACATGCCTGGTACATGTCTGATATTTTTATTTGGGAATGATAACAAATAGTGTCTTCCAGTGAGAAAGTCAAATATATACAAGAGATGAGACATTATAAATTCTGATTTAAAAAAGGAAACTAGCCAGGTATGGTGGCACACATTTGTAATCCCAGTACTTGGGAGGCTGAAACAGGAGGATCACAGGTTCGAGAACAGCCCAGCAAATGGTGAGACTTTCATCAACCTAGTGAGACCCTGTTTTTTTGTTTGTTTGTTTGTTTGTTTGTTTTAATAGGGCTTGAGATGTAGCTCGGAGGTAGAATGACCCTGGGTTCAATCCCTAGTGCCATACACACAATAAAAGGAAAGTTATTGTTATATAGCTTGGATTATCTTGCCATCTATAAACATATTTCTTCTACACTTGTGGAAGTCCTGAGACTTGCTTGCAAACCCATATTATTGCCTTAAGAAGCCCTTAGGAGTTAGCAACCTTAGACTGGAAACTGCTGGGTGTGCCTTTAGCTGGAATCATTAAAACCAAATCTGCTAGTGAGAAAGCTCTCATGTGTATTGAAAAACATGGTGATTTATAATTCTAAATAATTCATTTCCTTTTTATTTGTTTCATTGATGTTAAGACATTTTTCTTGATTTCTAATATATTGCAAGTAATTCCTCGCTTTAATAACTCTGGTGAAATAGCTACTTTCTAGGGAAGGAAGTATGCTGGTGAAGCAAGAGTGTTGGATCAGGAAGATCTGGCTCTTCTATCTACAAATTGGCTGGTTTTCATTAATCTGGTAAATCCACTGAAGTTTGGTTTCATCCAATTAAAAAATATCATAACACCTAACTCTTAAGATTGATGTGAGGGTGAAAGTTGATGTAAGTAAAGGAAAGATAGCAACCCGAACAGTGTAGGTATCTAGTAAAGGGTACTTATTATTAGAAGAATGAGCAAATTACCTTTTTAAAAAATGTGCATTCTATGCCAGGCTCTCCTCATTTTCTGATGAGAAAACAGAGGCTCGAGGACTGTAAGCAGCTTTTCCAAAGTCACACAGCTAACATATAGCTGTATTGATCACTATAGGCTGTAATTAACAACATAACAACAGCTGTCAAATCTCAGTGGTGCTTTTGTTTTTGTTTGTTTGTTTGTTTGTTTGTTTATTTTGTTTTTGTACTAGGGATTGAACCCAAGGGGCATTATATCTCCAGATCTATTTTATTTTTTTGTTTTTGAAACAGGGTCTTGCTAAATTGCTGAAAGTCTTACTAAGTTTCTGAGACTGGTCTTGAACCTATGATCTTCCTATCTCAGCCTTTGAAGTACCAGGATTACAGGTGTGCGCCAACACACCTGGATCTCAGTGGCTTTGAAGACTAAAGGTTTGTTTCTCATTCACACTCATGTCCATAATGGGTTAGGATGGGGGCTCTGCTCCTTACTTAGGAGGACAAGCTGTGGGAACCACCATTGTCTGTAGTAGTGGTGGTTGGGTTAGGGAAAGAGAGATGGAGAATACTGCAGGAACTCTCAACTCTACCTGGAAGAAAGTGACATACATTACTTCTCTCTCATATTTCACTGGCTAGAATTGGTCACATGGCCATGGCTAATGGACAGCAAGGGAGTGGAGACCTGCAACCTCTCCTATCACCCAAAGTGGTCCCATTTTCACAGTGATAGAATTCCCATCAAACCCAGGTTTCTGGTTACATATAGCCCATAGGGATCTTTGGCCTCTCACCTCTTCTTAAATCAGTTCTTTGTAAAATGGCATCTTGGGTACATCTGAAGAATTTTTTTTAGAATTTATATAACATACATATAACTACACAAGTCAAAGGGTGAAGGTAGACTGCTAAGCAAAATGGGGGAGGGACTTGTAGGGTTTGTACTTTTTGTAATTACGAATAATTGAAATGATGTACTTTCCTTTTAAGACTTTGCCAGTTTGTTTTTCATTTGCTCTTAAATCAATAAAGTTGTATATTCCCATCTAGATTTCCTTTCCCTACTTAACAAATATTTCTCCACACCCTAGTTTGCTCTTATGTTAACCACTTGGTTTTTTTTCCCCTTTGTCTCACAGCTTAGGAAACAACCTCAGTTGCTGGGTGTGAATGTAGGGAGCACCATGAAATTCTGTGCTTCCGTTTCCAGTGGTGTGGAACTGGGGCTCATCAGAGCATTCCCCCACAGCCCTGTCGACTGACTGTGAGGCCCAGGGGTAAAACTCTGTATAGTGACAGCCTTGTACAGATGCAGAGACTAAACCCCACAATCAGACTGGCTTCCTCCTCCCCAAAAAGAATGAAGAATCTGATATGTTTTTTTATTTTAATTTTTATTTATTTGTTTTTATGCAAGAGAAACTCATTAAGAAACTTAAAGAAAGGGGGAAAATACCACTTTTTTTGTTTCTTTTTGTAGTGCAGAGGATCCAAACTAGGGCCTTATGCATGTTGGACAAGCACTCTTCCTCTGAGCCTAATCTCCAGTCTAAAATCCCACAATTGGGAACTTTGATTAGCTATGAGGGGTGGTTGCATTACCTAACTATCCATATCTCAAAGAATTCCTAGATCTTTAGTTCCAAGTGAACTGGTAGAGTAGAATGGTTTTGGTGTTTTAATCTGCTTTGCTTCCATTTATTGTCATCATTTTGGGTTTTACTGCAGTAGACCAGTAATCATTGCTGTGGTTTAGATGTGGAATGTTCCCTGAAGGGCCACGTGTTAAAGGCTTGGTCCCTCGCATGGCTGTATTGGTAGGTGGCGGAACTCTTAAAAGTGATACCTAGTGGTATGTATTTGTCCCTGGGCATGTCCTTGAAGAGAACCCTAAGCCACACGTGGTGGTGCATGCTTGTAATCCTACTGCTTGGACGGCTGAGAGAGGAGGATCACAGGTTCGAGGCCAGCCTCATAACTTTGTTTCCAAATTTAAAAAAAAAAAAATGTAGTTTGGAGGTAGAATGTGCCTGGATTAAATCACAAGCACCCCTCTCCCCCCCAAAAAATTCACAACAATAACAATGACAAAAGAAAAAAAATAAAGAACCCTGATCCATTCCTCTTTTTGTCTTTCACTTCCCAGTCATGCACTCCAACATGATGTGCTGCTTTACCACAGGGCTAGAAGCAACAGAGCCAGCTGACTATGGATGGAAACTCCCAAGACTGTGATCCAAAATATACCTTTTTTCTTTTTAAGTGGATTACCTCAGGTATTTGTTTGAGTAATGCAAAGCTGGCTGACATCATCACTTCGTCACTTCCTTTAGCTCCTTCTCTTCAACCCGTTTTCCACTTTGAGGTTTTTTTTTTGTTTTTTGTTTTTTGTTTTTTTTTTAGGCTTGTTTCACAGCTTCCACTGAGTTTTGTCTTTTGTTATAAGAAGAAAGTCTCATTAATTCAAATTTTCTAGTCATCCCAATGGTGACAAAACTTTTTCTCAACCTTCCTGCACTTAGGGTGACAGTGTTGGCTAAGCAATTATGAGCAAAAGCATGCTTGTTGGGAGTTTACTTGAGTCCTGTGAGAAAACGTCATAAAATCCTTCAAGAGTGCTTATTTACATGAAAATAAGATGATAATTACCAGAAACTATTTTTATCTAGCTGATGTCTAGTTCTCAAGGTCCCTAGCAGGTAGCACTTCCTTCATCTAGTTTGTTACAACATAAATGTGAAAATAATAAAGCTATGCTTTTATTTTATTTGAGAACAAAAGATATTATAGTTCAGATGGTGTGTTTTATGAGCTTGATGATCATCTCCCTCCAAAGTGAACAGTACCAGTCAGTCTTCTGCTCCAGGCCATGAATCTTCTTCTAACCTAAGTTTAATAAATATAACGTTCTTGTTTATACGAGGCAATTCAGGGGCCCACAACTCTTCCTTTCCTTCATACTCTAAAGGAAAGAATATTTGTTCAGGTATTTGTGATTCCAGAATACTTTAGGATCGGTGTTATTCTGTATCCATGAAATAGCCCAGTCCAGTGTCATTTAAACCAAACAGAGTTATAAAAAAAATTTTTTTTTTTTTTAGAGATTACTGCTTATAAGGGTCAGGAAGTATGGAATATTCTATTTACTCTGCCAGAAAACACATATGTGGGGGGGGGGGGGGATGGAATTCTTCGTCTTTAGCATCTTTTCACCAGCCACTTTGCTGAACCGTGCGAGTAAGGGGTTAGGAGGAAAACATTTGGTGTACCTGAGGACAGTTTCCATTGGAAATCGGCGACCTTGCAATTATCCCTACCCTTCATTTGTGTGGCTATGCTTTCTCACATCTTAGAGGAAGAAAAGAATGCAGCACATTGTGTAAAGCATAGAATCTGGAATCACTGAGCATGGTATTGAATCTTAGCTATGCCATTTACTAGCTGGCATTTAACATATTGGAGCCTCAGCTTCCTCATCTATAATTAGGGATGAAAACAGTACTTGGTAGCTATGAGGTATCAATGAAGGAAGAGCTTGGCATAGTGCCTGATATGTAGTAAAATGTCTATAGCTATCTTCTGGTATGAGGCCTGGGAGAACCGTAGTCCTGTGCACTCCAAGTAGGGCCTCCATGCATTATCTCCAATGGAAACAGAATTGTCATTCATCTCCAATTGCTTCAAAAATGTTGGATCAAGTAAGCAAACCTAGCCTTCCTTTGGATTCTGCCACTGTGACATCTCTACTCAGTCTCTCTCCCCAAATTCAGTGCCTTTGACTTAGGTGCTCTTTTTTGCCTCATGCTGGACAATCATCTGATTGGTGAACTCCTTAATATGTAACAAATTCACTCATATATGAGTGGGGGCAGAGCCAGAAAAATATGTATGACTCTCAGTATGTCATATTCTTCATGTCCTATAGTTTTAAAAGGCCCTCATCTCATCAAGGAGGCTCTACCCTCATGACTTAATCATTTCCTAAAGGCACTATTTCTTAATATTATCACATTTATGATTAAGTTTCAACATGTAGGTTTTGGGAGGAATATTCAGATTATAGCAGCTGGAAAACAATTTCAGGGCATGACACTCCTACTTTCAGAGGTTTAAAGTTAAATCCTTATACATTACTTCTCCATTCTCCAGCCTCTTGATACTACAGCTTTCAGCAACCCAAGTAACTTTGGGGAATGTAAAGTATTAGGAAGCAATCTTTTAAGTGTAACCATATGCAAAACTGACCATATCCTAGTGAAATGTTTACAACATGACCCACCTCTCATTGGGGTTTTATATAGTGTTGATAAGAGAAGGTAGCCCTGGGCCAGACACATCAAATCATTATGCCCCTAAGGCCCTGGTACCTTGAGCCCAGGATGGTAGTAGCAGCTTCCTCAAATATCTCCACCAAAATGTCTCTGGTTATATTTGGGAGAAGGTCTTGGTTACCTGGTCTTTTTTTTTTTTCCCATGTTAAAACTTATTTTCTTGGAAAAATTATTTCTCCAATCTATTAATTCCTTCCTTCATTTCCTTATTGGGGATCTACTCAGTGAGAGGCACTGTAATAGGTGCTGGGGAAACAAGGGTAATATACCTGGTACCTGGTCTCAAAGTCTATGAGGATAAATTCTCTCTCTGTGGAAATGATGTATGCCAGGGTTCTGCAAATTTTTTCAGCAAAGGGACAGATAGTAAATGATACAGTTTTGGTACGCCATAGGGTCACCAAGGCAATTCTTCAACTCTGTTGTTGTAGTAGTGGAACAGATGTAGATGATTTTCACACAAATGAGAGTAGCTGCATTCTGGTAAAACTTTATTCATGGATATAAAATACGTGAATTTCATATAATTTTCATGTATCACATAGTATTACTCTTCTTTTGATTTTTTCCAAGCCTTTATGAGTGTATTAACCATGTTTGCTTACAAGCTGTAGGAAAACAGGCAGTGGACTGGATTTAGCTGGCCAGCCATGGATTGCCCGCCCCTGATCAGGGACATGGCTACTGAGAGTTTAGATCTGTAATTCCTCAGTGCAGCTCCTGTTCACCTATAGTAGAGATCCCGTCAACAGTCTAAGTATTATCGTGCCTTTCTTCCCCTTATGCTTTTCTCTATCTCTTGACTCCCAACTCCCACTCGACAGGTCTTTCTACAAAACAGAAATCTTTTTATGAATTTATGATGTGACTGAGGGATAGCTGGGGGCTTGTTTTCCTGAGAGAAAATGAAAATGACTCCAGTGACTATTTGGTCTTGAAACAGTTTAATTTAGTTTTTTCTTTATTCCCTTTCCCTTTCTCCATTCTAGAAATTAACATAAAAATTCCTTCTGGCTAAATTCCCAATGCATTTTCACAGTGAGCATTTTTCTGAAGTGAAAATTAGTAGCTTCCTTGCAGTTTTCATCAGGGATGTGAAATTGTGCAGCTCACAGGGGTAGAGAGCTCAAACCCCATTTATGAATTAATGCATGCTGTTGAGGGTACCTCTCTGTCTGCAGAATGCCAGGGAATCATTTCTACAGAATCCTGAATATCTATAAAGTGAATTTTAATTTCCTTTCTCATTCTGCCAGTGAGAGAATACCATTTTCTATTTTGAAAAAAATGAATTAATATGTAACAAGTAGTACCTATATAAGATTACATTATTTATATCATCCTTAGGGGTTGGCAGAACCTGGAGCAAATGATAATATCTCTTTCTAGTGCATCCTCCTCTTCCTCCCCACCCCAGATTTTTATTTAGGTAAAATCTAATTATGATGAACATTGAGGGCAATATAAAAGGGAATCCACAGTCAGATGTATGGGTAGATAAACATATGGGGACAGAAAGGACTTCTGCCTCTCCCTAGCCATCTGGTCCCCAAAGCAGTCTTGAATCCTTCAATCTCAAAATCTAAGCTATTGAGCTAGCTAGTATCCTCCTACCACCCCTACCTCCACCCAGGATGTCTCTGTTCTCTCAGGTCTGAAAAAATCTAATGGTATAGAAAATTTGACTTCTACACCAATTTACAGGAGCTGTGGGGAAAAGAAATCTCATTACAATTGTTAAAATTACTTACAGTTGTTAGAATCAAACAGACTTGAATTTTTTCCACTTAGGAGTCAGTGTAGATTTCAAGCAAAATAATTAACTTCTCTGTGTCTCCGTTTGGATAACTATGACATAGAGAAGAAAACCAATCTCAGTGACTGGAGAGGAGTATTAAATGAGATCACAGAAAGTAAATGCTCAATAAAAGGCTGAAGGAAGCATTTATTAAGTACCCAGAAAAAAATGCTGCCATTTAGAGGAGATTTCGTTTCCTCCATTTTTTTCCCCAAACATTGGTTGCATTGACAACTGCTTCTGAGAACACAGAAAAATGAAGTAAATATACAAAATACAAGAACTCACATTAAAACTGGAAAGGTAGCCACATACATCAGAAAATGCAGTTTGGGTGGGCAAGCATAAAATAGAGGAATGTTCAGGCTGAGTGGACAAAAGCCAGGGTCATCAGCAAACTTAAGGCTATCAAAGAAAATAGGGTTCAGCCATTCCTGTAATCCCAGTACTTGGGAGGCTAAGACAGGAGAATCACAAGTTCAAGGACAGCCTCAGCAATTCAGCAAGACTCTCATTAGCCTAGTGAGATTGTTTTTCAAACAAAAAATTAAAAAAGGGCTGTGGATGTAGTTCAGACATAGAATGTCCCTGGGTTCAATCCCCAGTACTGAAAAAGAAAATAGGGCTGGAGCTGAGTGTTGAAGGATAAATAGAAGTTTTCCAGGTAGTCAAAGGTGGATGTATATTCCCATTAGAGAGGTAATGCACAAGTTTGATTTTGCTAGATTTTAAGGTAGTGGAGGTGTGGCAAGCGGTCACACGAGCTGATTAAAGATGTTGGGGCCTTGAATGTCATGTTAAGGAGATCAGATTCTGCCATGCTCAGAGGGCCTTTATATGTGGAAAAGAAGAATGCTACTAAAGGTGCCATGTCCTTCCTATCACCTAGTGTGTTGAGCTAGAATAGAGATGCACAGATAGCTCAGTCACTTCTGAAGTGTCCAGTCCATCACTGAAGCCAGAGACCAAGTCACTCAGCAAAAACCCGGCAGAGCAAGAACAAGTCTAGGAACAGGTCATCTGAATCCAGTGCTTAAATTTGGTCCTGCCAAGGCCCTACCAATGTCAATCTGGATACCTTGTATGGGGAAGGGGAGTGAGGAATGGGGGAGGGAGCCAGGGGAAAGTCCACCGTGCTGTGTGCATGTGTGTCACTATCACTGTGATTTACATTCTGATGTGACTCTACAACGAACCAATAAAAGTATATAAAAATAAATCCAAGCTTCCTCATCTAGGCCCTGCATTCTAGTCTTGAATTCCAATACAATTACAATTATGGCCGCGGTATCCTTTATGGAGCAACGGCATCTCTTCATTTCTGAACATCAGAGCTGTCAGTCTGCCTGCTGGGGGTAGGAGGTAGAGGGGACCTCAGAGTGCAGCAAGGATGGCCTTGTAGATGTAGACACAAACTCAAAACTCACATCTGATTAAGAAAGGAGATTTCCTTCTTCCTCGGAACTTGAGGCTATGGTTTGTTTTAGGGCTGGAAACCATGGCATCTTACTCTAGTTCCTGGTTCTTTTATTACCTGGAGATACCAACTAGTCCTCCCTTCCCCAGGGCCTGGCAGGAAGCACAAAGGCCAAAAGAAGTGTGTGTGTGTGTGTGTGTGTGTGTGTGTGTGTGTGTGTGTGTGTGTGCCCCATGTGTGTCTGTGTTTTCAGATTACAAATGCCTGGGGACCCCGTGCCCCAGAGCAACAGAGAAGGGGCTAGTCTGGGTCTCCTCCCACATCGCGGCCCAGCGTCCCCAGGCTCGGTTCCAGCAGCGCCTCTCCTCTCTAAACCCTCGTTGCCTTGCTTCCTTCCTTAGCAACCCGGAGGCTGTGGAAACCGCCTGCGGGTGGGGGCCCCAGAGGGTGCAGGTAGCCCTGACGCCGAGGGGCGGCGACCCAGCCCAGGTGCCCCACGCACCGGACACCCAACACCGCAGTACGAAGCCACCCCGCAGGCGCGCGACTGTCGCAGTGCCAGCGCGCACCGGGGCCTACGCACCCACCCACCGCACCTGCCGCGGGGTCCAAAAGGGATCCTGCAAAAATGAGCCATTCTCACCCCGCTGGGTAAGTGACAACTGGAGCTCTTCCACGCTGCGCAGGTGGTGGCTTCAGCCAGCCGCCCCTCCTCCTCCCTCCTGCAGCCGAGGGAAGGGGCGAGGGGGAGCGAGAGGGAGGTTTGAGGAGAGAGAGGCGAAAATAATAATACGGATTCTGGGTTGCAGCAAGGATGGCAGAAATCCCAGGCGTCCTTGTATCTCCTCCCTCCCCTGCCTCGCTTCTTTCACCTACGTTAGCTCCTTTTGAAATGTTCAGCCTGGAAAGATTTAAAAAAAAAAATGGATGTGAAAAAACGCATACATTAAGCAGGGACGTTATCTGGGATGGAGAGGATCCTGTGGTGTGGAACATATGTGTTTAAATGCAAAAGTAGAGGTTACCAAAATATTCTTTCGTTTGGAGATGGGAGCAGAGCTACACTCTCACCGTATCAAGTGCCCAAGTGCGTGCATAAGTGCGCCTGTGAGTTGACTCAGTGTGGAGGGAGGTCTTGTGAAAAGGCCCCTTAGGCCACGATTTTTATCTTTTTAACCTCAAAGGGATCCACAGGGATCTTTTAGAAGAATTTTGACCAAGGAAAGTGGTATAACAGGAAAGGAAGGGAAGAGGGAGGCAGATGTATCTTTCTTTGTTTACACATGATCTCCCTTGGGTAAGGGGACTCAGAAGATCAATTTTGGCAATATTCTATACATTCTAGAAGGTTAACACAGTCATTATTGGCAATTGCATGCTCACACACACGTGTCTCAATTATTTTATTAGAAGGGAGACTATCCAATTTCCTTCTGCATTAGGCAATGCCATGTATATTAGATTTTATTTTAATTATGACACATCTAGGAAGCAGATAAATATCCTAGCTGATCCTACAACAAAGCATTTAACAATGCTTCCCTTTTTAATTGCATTTATTGCACATTTCTTCAGCAGCAAATTTGCTGAGGACAACATATTCAAAATCATTTGGAGTTTGTGATGTCTGAAATACCACATTAGTAGTTCTTGGGATTTATAGTCAAACTTGAAGATTTGGCTTTTAATGAATTCTCTGAGTGTAAACTACATAAACAAAAATGTTTGAAAACACTCAAAGCCATTATAAGGTGCCATGTTGAAAGTCGGTTTCGAAACTTTGGGGAAAGCGATGAAGCTCTGACTAAATGAGCTTCATATTTCATCTTCAATTGACTTTAGCTGAGGTCCTTTAACGTTTTGATGCTGGATTCTGGTGCAGTGTTAGTCGGCCATGGGTCATGTGAAATGTAAATAGCGTTATTTTTCTGCAGCTGCTCTTCACAGTATTTCCACATTTGGGAAAATGAATGTGTCAGTCATGGTTGTCTTCCTGTTTTTCAAGTTTTTGGCTAAGTTAGAATCTGATTAGACCATTTAATCATCTATTTTAAAATGTAGAAAAACCTGAAGGTGCTTATTAAATTGTGCACGATTAAGATTTCAGAAACTGAAGTCAAATTTTTTTTCTGAAGCTCTATTAGTTCCAAGGATGTGAGGAAAAAGGGAAATTTGTGATTTAATAAAAGTATGTTTCATGGTACTCTTTGGGAAGGATATGAGGATAGCAGCAAACATTTTGCATTAAAATGTCAAGTTCCTATAGAATAGGCACTATATCTTACTAATCTTTGTTCTCCCTGTACCTAGCACAGTGTTCAGAATTAGGTAAAACTCAACAATAGCTCATCGAATGTATACTGTCATTTAATCATGCATGCAGCCTAGAGGTACATGTATTCACATATGAAAACCACGTTGGAGCTAAACATGTGTTAAGTACTCTGCATGTGCCAGGGTCAGTTCTAATGTTTAACATGACATACCTCATGGATTCTTCTCACCCTCCATGAAGCAGGTTCTGGTGGAAGCTGGGGACTTCTAAAGGTGGCATAGTTAGGAAGGGTCAGAGCTAGAATACAAAGCTGGGCAGCTCAGCTTCGGAGCTCCTATCCTTTACCTGTGACCATCACACTCCTATGGGCATAAGCTGGGATGTACAGGCTCTAAATAATAGAAGTTCTTGTCCAGATGAGACCAACATCCAGTGCTATGTAGCTGTACATAACTAGTATTTCAGTATATGACTAGAGAATAATTTTGCAATAGTGTGTATACATATATACTTCTACCTTAGCCTCATTAAAATAATGAAAATAGCAAGCATAAATATAACAAATCTAAATTCAACCGAGAACAAAATTATTCAAATTACTGAAGTTTTCTCTCAAATAAAAGTAGTGGATTATTTTTCTCGCCTATGTCACCATTTGGAAATAATAAAAGTTTCAGTAGCGAATAAAAGGTTTCATTAAAGCTGGGAAGACTTTTCCATCATTACTGAAGCAGTTTGTACTTATTACATTTTAAGGATAAAACAGTAATAAAGTGCAGTTGTACGATAAAACAGAAATTTCAAGTCCCTGGGATTCTGCCAGTCAGTAAGCGATGTCCTGATGTGTTCTCTCGGTGTTTCCTCTGAGCTCCTTTGCTTACTTAATTACAGCATGAAGTACTTGATGTAAAAATTGCAAAGGACCTGTGCTGACTTCGTTCAGATAGAGTTTGGAGTAAATAAAAAATGGTCTTAAAAAACCTCTGCCAAAGATAATAGAGACTTTGAATCTGAGCTGCATTGTAATTTGGTGGAAGTCAACTATAAAATACCGTTTCCAGCACTGCCATCTCTAATGAAATTGTTTTAGAGTGGAAAATTTCAATTGATAGTCCCTCTAGTTTGCTAAATCACACCCGCATTGCTATTTGTGTGCATGTTTGTGGGTTGTGCACTAGGCCTAGAGGTGGAATGACAATTTTATACCCCTCAGTCATGCATGAGGATAAAATGATATGGCTCTTCTGGCTTCTTCAAAGGATCATCACCGAATCCATGTGAAGTTGGCTCCCTCTGTGAGAGATACACTTGGCTCTAAGTAGAGATAGTCACACTCAAATGCAAATTTCCTTTGAGGAAAGAAGAATGAGGAGCATTATAGCTGATGATAAGAAAAGAAATGCAAAAGATGTATGTTTTGAAGGATTGTTCAAAGGTTTAGAAGCGTTTTTTTGTTGTTAGTTGAGACTTATTTGTTTACACTTTTTTAATGTAAAAAAAGTGTTTCTGTAGGGACAAGAGTACACTGATCTGTGGTAAAGAAAGGATTAATACAGCTGGGCGTGGTGGTGCACACTTGTAATCCCAGCATTTGGGAGGCTGAAACCAGAGGATCCAGGTTCACTGCCAGCCTTAGCTACCTAGTGAGGCACTCCGCAACTTAGTGAGACCCTGTTTCAAAATAAAGAATAATAATAATAAAAAAAAATAGGGCTGGAAGTATAGCTCAGAGGTAGAATGCCCCTGAGTTCAATCCCCAGTACTGCAAAAAAAAGAGAAAAAAAGAGAAAGAATTAATACATCTTTAGTGTGGGGCGTGGTGGCACACACCTGTAATCTTAGTATTTGGAAGGCTGAGGCAGGAGGATCGCAGGTTTGAGGACAGTCTCAGCAACTGAGAGAGACTCTCAGCAACCTAGGGAGATCCGGTTTCAAAGCGAAAAATAAAAACTGCTGGGAGTATAGTTTGGTGTAGAGTGCCCCTGGGTTCAATCTCCAAAATACAAAGTGCAAATACAAAGTGAAAAAAAAAAAAAAATCCTTAGTACTACCTGATAGCTTGGGCCTTTTTCATCAGAGTAAAAAATAGTGTATAACATTGCCAGTTTTTTGATAGTATGTATATCCAAAGCGACAAAATTATTAAATCATCGTGATTTCCTGTCGGAGGGCCTAGTCTGGCCAGCTAGACCTCGCCTCTAGATGGCGCCTGGCAGAGTGCTAGAAGTGACTGCAGGTGGTAAACATTCTAGGCTGTGCCATGCCAGAGCGCATGCACCAGCACGCCCGGCTCGTGGCCGACCCAGGTGAGAGCTGTATGAGACGTCTCGTGGCTTAGGCCCTGTGTGGCTTTAAGAAGCCTCCACCTCTCCCCCAAGGTGAGAGTTGCTGGGGAAAGGCTGGCTGGGTTGTTGCTGGAGTGGGTTGCTGGAGAAGTTCTGGGAGGAAAAGGTGTGGGTTACTAGTGGAAGGTGGATTGCTACAGAGAGGGGTTATTGGGAGTCTGTTGGAAAGGCACTATTTGGAGAGACGACTTCTGTGCTGTGTTTGTTACTGCTTGTGTAGTGCCCTTGATCCCAGAGAAAGAGGTATAATAAAGAGGTTTAAATCAACAACATTCAGGCAGCGTCTTTATTAGGGCCTCACGGTTGAGGGTTCAGCCTGGGGCTCCCAATAATTTCCTATAGGGGTATCCACTGCACTCTTATGAAAGGATTCATTGTCTCCTTAGGTAGCAAACTGTAGTACTTTAGATGGTTATAGTGGCATTGTAGTCTGTTGTCCACTCCCACTACCAAAACTACCTCTTGAAAACAGAATGTCAGACTTTAAATTATTAAATATAATAATATATAATTTGAATTCAAATTGGGTAGTTTATTCATCCTCTTGTTGAATATTAACAAATTATGTTGAAAGAATACATTGGTTCTAGTTCAATAAGGTGAATTGAACATACTCATTTGTCATGACTTTCTCTCTGATCATTTTATGTCACAGAGTCTGCTCTTGTTTTCCTTTTAACATATGCCATGTCGTCTCTTGTCCCTTTGCTTAACAAGCTTGTTCATCTAAGTAGAAGGGAATGGAGAGGGATTTGTCATAGCAATGTCACTCAATTCTTTGAATTCCTTGAGAGATACATGACAAAAATCAGAGTGATCTATGACTAAAAAAGTTTCTGAGGATGAACCTGTGATGACAAGTCGCTTAGTTTCTCCTTCAATTATGTTGAAATCGAAGGATAGGAAGCTATCTAACTTGCAATCAGATTTGTTGCCCAGTTACTAAAAACCATTGGCTGTATCA
The DNA here is from genome assembly GCA_004027655.1 of Graphiurus murinus. Lineage (NCBI taxonomy): Eukaryota > Metazoa > Chordata > Mammalia > Rodentia > Gliridae > Graphiurus > Graphiurus murinus. The sequence continues at coordinate 18,172 of PVLC010018203.1, read as the reverse complement.
TCGTCTAGATAACACTTCACATTTTCCCTCAGATGTTTTGCTAAGTCAGTGCACCCTAAGAAAACAACAGATGTGAGAGATGTGCTTTTTTTTTTTTTTTATAAAGTGGGGTGGGGCATAAGTGGTGAGAAGCAGCATGACTGGATGGGACATTTTTGGAAAGATCAGTTTTAGGAGAGTCCCAGAGGAAAGTTGAGGAGTAGAAATTAATTTTTTTAAAACTTTCTTTTTCTGACTTCCCTTTGCATATCCCAGTTTGCAAACTTCCGGTTTAGAGAGCAGAGTGCATCAGCTGTGTGGTTCTGTCGGAGTCCACTTCTTTCTCTGAGTCTCTGCTGAGGAAAAGCATCTTTCACTTGAAAGAAGAGGTGAAGACTTCTCCCAAATTATTTGGATTTCTAGTAACCACACAAAAGTTTCTCAGGGAGTTGGAAAAACTGGCTTCTTTGACTCAGAAAGGTGCAGTGACAAATTTGTGTTCCTTCCTACATCTATATATATATATATATTTTTTTTTTCAGTACTGGGGATTGAACTCAGGGGCATTCTACCTCTGAGCTACACCGCAGCCCCATTTTTTATTCTTTATTTTGAAACTGAGTCTCACTAAGTTGCGGAGTGCCTCACTAGGTAGCTGAGGCTGGCCGCAAACTCGGATCCTCTGGTCTCAGCCTCCCGAATGCTGGGATTACAAGCGTGCGCCACCACGCCCGGCTCCTACATCTATATTTTGTTCCAGCAAAATACCTCCTATCTTCGGGGGTGATGTTGCTCACTTTGAGAATCAATAGGTGTAGACGCTACATTTTTATTTTCTTTTGCTTCTTCCTTTGGCTTAGCTCCATGGCTCTTAAACTTGAGTCTATGATTAATTCCAAATACAGCAGTATGCACAAAATTATGGGCATTACGTTTTATGGATTAAATATAGGTAGTATATTTACATCTTATGGTGACTGAAAGTCAACCCAAATGTAAGATAAGACCTAGTATTCCTTTGGCTTCCTGCTAAACAGAAGTATTTCCAGTTCTCTCAGGAGCCAGAAGTTTTAAATCCCTGTCTTCTTGCAAGAGTTCCAGTAAGGAAACAACACATCCTTAATCCATAACACCATTGTTCCAAATTGTTATATTAAGATATACTTGGATTAAAGTAATTCACCTGAGAGCTTGCCTTTTTGGATAAATATTTTTCTGAAGAAGAGAAAAGGATGTGGCAAGTTGAATAGTGCAACTTGAAAAATCATGCCTTACTGAGATTCTGTCAGTATTAGGATTAAAAGTTCTTTGAGAATTGTTGTCAAATCGTTGCTGGTATATTGAGTCACAAGATGCATACTTTTGTGTTTTGAGCCATGAGAAAAACATTGAAAAGTGTAGACTTATAGATCTGAACTTCTTAAAAATTTCTCATTCTACTGTGAGTCTACTCTCACCCTTACTCTTCTTATTGCTTTGTGTCTTTTGTATGGTTAAGTCTTTCTAGATCTATGGGAAGATTATTGTGATGTGCAGCTTCGTCTTTTGCATAATGATGCATAGTTTCCCCATGCTGTGAGGACTCTGACTGGAGAGCCATGTGATCCTCTCACCTTCCATCTCAGCTGCCTACCTGCACATGGTAGTCTCTAGAAGGTGTCTGTGACCTTTTTCGATGAATCTTCAATGGTCTCTTTCTGTCTCCCAGCACAGATAACTCAGAATACAAGGAATAACACTTTGGGTTTCTATGTATCCAAGAAAGACATTCTTTTTTTTCCTATCTAAATTCATGTTGCTTACTTAAATTGATTACCTTTCTGCTTATTCCTGTGCTATGGCCGAATCACACACCTCTCTCTAGCCACATGTTAAAGTCTTAACCTTCAGCCCCTCAGAATGTGACTGTATTTGGAGATAGGTCTTTAACGAAGGAGGAAGCTTAAATGAGATCAGTGGAATGGGCCCTAATCCTGCATGGCTGGTATCCTTATAAGAAGAAGAGATTAGGACACCAACATGTGCACACAGAGGGGAAACCATGCGAAGAGACAGGGAGATGTTCTGCTATCTATGAACCAATGAGAGAGCCCTGAAACCAATCCTTCCCTCATGACCCTCAGAAGAAACCACCCCTGGTGACACTTGGCTCTTGACTTCTAGTTTCCAGAACTTGGAGAAAATAAATTACTGTTGTTTGAGCCACAGGTGGGTGCATGTGAGACCTTATTCTGTGAGCCCAACAGAATATGTACAACCTATATTCATAGGTTGCTTGGCCCTGCAAGAACTGAAGGTAGCCTTGATGAGAAATGCAGAGCCATTGCACATATCTGACTTATTTATCTATAACAGTGCGGGGTCATGGGTGCCTTAGTCCACTGGGCTGTTACAGCAAAATACCATGGACTGGGTGGCTTATAAACAATAGAAAGTGATTTCAGGTGGTTCTGCAGGCTGGCAGTCCAAGGTTCAGTGTCTGGCGAGGGCTACTTCCTGGATCACAGATGGCCGCTTGTCTTCACATGGCAGAAGTGTCAAGATTCTTTCTGGGGTCTTCCTCATTTAGGGCACATATACCATTTATATGCTCTCATCCAATCACCTCAAAGGCCCCACTTCCTAATATAGTCATACGGGGAAATGGGATTTCAACATAAAAATTTGGGGGGGGAAGTGCACAAACATTAAGTCCCTAACATGGGGAATGGATATTTGAAGCCAAAAGTTCAAATGGGAGATAAAAGCCAAAGCTAACAAAAAAAATAGGAGTAAAGGCCCAGTAAGGAAAGGTAATTAAGATAATAACTCAATGATCTCCACAGGTAAGTGTTGAACTTTTCTTTTGTTAAGTCTCATTAGTAATCAGCTTACTCCCCACCTCTCAGCGCCTGACACTGATTGCAATATAAAATTGAACATTTTAAGCTGGTGATCCATTTTTCTGTGACTGTTATTATTTTTCTATAATAGTCATAAACATTTATAAATTAATGAAAACTCTTAGGGCAAAATATTGAAGCAAGGAAAGAAACAGCAGGGAACTAAACAGACAATATAAATTGCACATAGTAGTTATGAAACAGCATTAAAAACCAAGGATTTTAAATTGAATTGAATCATAGTGTTTTATAGTAGCAGTTAATTTGGCATTCCCTACATGGGATGGATTGCAATATTTCATATTTGTGAATATTATGTGGCTCTCATATTAACAAGTTGCTTCTCTTCATAGCTTGCTCCAAGATATTTACAATAATATTGTTTCTATTCTTTAGATTCAAATAAAAATAATCTGCTGTAAATTAGAATAGTAAAATTAGAAGGAATCTCAAATTTCTAGGTACTAGGGATACCATGAGTTTTTTTATTTTCTTCCTTGTATTATTTGTATTTTGAAAAGTGTATACTTTGAGCAGAAAAGTACAAACAGGGAAACAAAAATCTCTTGAAATCCTATCATTCATAAATATTATAGTTAGCATTTTTGTCATTTTGTTTTTACTCCATGCTCTTATAGTTTATTGCTGTCTTTAAAGCTATATTGACAAAGCAAAAATATTTGAAAATTTGTTTCTAAACTGTTTTTAAATTGACACCAACAAGTAGCATGTAGACACTTGCCTGTTAGCATTCAACTTGTCTCTGTATCTCCCATATGAATTGTAAACTCCTCAGGGAGGAGACCACATCTCTAATCTTTGGGTCCTCACTGTATCCCTAGGACTATGCCCTACACTTAGCTCAATAATTGCTGCAAAGCATCTCTTACCTTAGTGACCACTTATTATGAGCCCAAGAGTATATTTGCTTCATTCATTCAATTAATGCTTCCTGTCTACAATGTGTTAGTTACTAAGCAACCATATTAAGCACGTACTGTGTTCCAGAAATTTGTTTCACAGGAATTCATTTGAGTTCTTGAAACAGCCTGAATCATTGTGAGTTTTAAACCTAGGTTTCAGAAGTTAGTGACCTTTATTGAGCTTTGCTGTCCTTGGGCAGCATGGTGATTGTATCAATTAGGAATGTGTTCCACTTCAAATAAGAGAAAATAACACTAGTATGGCTTAAACTGAAACATTTATTTTTTTATGTTGCAGGTAGTCTAGAGATGGATAATTAAATTTTTTATTATTATTATCAGGACTTGTGAGTTTTTGTTTGTTTGCTTTTTGAAATACTGAGGATTGAACCTAAGGGCCTTACACAAACTAGGTAGAGGCTTTACCACTGAGTTACAATCGGGACTCAGGACTTAGGTCTTTTTCTATGCTAGCAAGATGTAGACATTAGATCCAGGCATTATATTCTTATAACTCTTTCCCCCCAGAAAATGATTGAGCAAATTAAAATTTTATCAGACAGGGAAGCATTTCTAGAATCTTTCCAGTAAATTTTCCTTTGTATCTCATTGAAAACAACTGCAACAATAGACATGCAAGGGACGAGGGAGAAGAGTGTATTTGACTTTTCTAATCTCTGCTGTGGGACACAACCAAGGGAGTGGGGTTTGGGAATGGCTTCTCATAGACAGTCAAACTATGTACACTACAGTGCTTTGGTGATTAGTTAGCTGACCCGAACTCAAATTGTCAGAGTTTTAGATTGTCAGACCTGCCACATAATTGGTGTGTGATCCTAAGCAAATTTTGTGATGCCTCTGATTCTTGTTTGTTTTCATCTTTGTGTGGGTGGGGGATATATCTGCCTTGCAGGTGGTTTGCCAGGACTGAGAGGATTTGGCACATTTAGAATAGGGCCTGGCACAGTGAATGCTAATCTGTTAGCTGTGCTTGGCAGTTTATGTACTAATGGTACATGAATAGACATGGATTTTTGGAGGACAACTTCCATATACCTAAGACCTCTGTTAGATGTAGAATTGGGTTAATTGAAGAAGCCATCCTGGAGAGACTAATTCTGGGGAAGAGTTCTGAAGGAGGGTAGAGGCATAAAATAATATATCTGGAGACATTTAAAAATAGTGAAAAGCACTCTCTAAAAACACAGTGTCATAATTACAGTTATCACTGCAGCAGACCATTATAACTTTGAATAAGTGAGAGAAGACAGCAACATTATTTATTTATTTAGGCCACATGCTTGTAGGAGCAGGCAAGGATGTTATAAAGCCAAATGAAAGCTGGCTTATGCCGAGAAGTTAACACTTCTAATTCAGTTTTGTTTTTAACTTCCACTTACTGTCTCCTGCTCAGTTTTAGAACTTTGAATAGAACATTAACTTTGCACGCTGGAGCTTTTCTTTTTTGAACTGAGTGATGTTTGCCTTTGATTTTAAGTTAGAAATTAATTTCAGATTTATTTCTGACCATCTCCTAAATCTTTATTTTTATTTTTAATATGCTTTTTATTGGTGCCCTATAGTCTCACATCATAATGTACATCATGTTGACAGTGACATACATGCACACAGCACTTGGTGGCTCCCGCCTGCCTTCTCATCTCCCCCTTTTCCGATACAGAGCACTGAGATTGACATTGGTATTTTCACATATGTACACATAGCCCATGGCAACAATTCTATTAATGAACCTCAGTATTCTCTCTCTCCTTCCCTTAGACCACCTCTCCAGCTCCACTGAGGTTTCTCCTCCATTATCTAGAGTCCCTCTAGTATCCCTATTACTCCTTAGCTTTCACATATTAGGGAAAACATATCTTTATAAAAATAGATTTGAACACTTCTTTCTCTTAAAAAATCAATAGCTTGAACTCTTTCTCTGGAACTGCAGCAAATGCCTATTTTGCCAAAATTTGTAGGGATTTATCTAAGAGTATCACGTAAAATTCTTCTTCCCTACAAATTCTTTTCAATCAAGTTGGGATCATAAGGTCTGGAATCTTCCAGAAAGATGCCTGAAGGAATGGGTGAGGCTGACCTCAGTCTGTAGTGTGTGGAGAAGGATATTGAAAGTCCAGTTCTCCTGAGAAAACTGGCTCAGAAAAATAAGTGGGAGGTCTGAAGTTTCAGGGCCAAATGCAAGAGCACAGAACAAGAGTGGAATCCCAGAGTCCTGTGAGAGGTGGCTCAGGCAGGATAGTTGAGTCCAAAGAAATTGAGAAACTGGAGTGGAAGTGAGGGCAGGAGACTGGAGCCTTTCAAAGGCAGTATGAGCAAAGGTTCAAGCTATTTGAAACTTGTCTTTTAATATAAATATTTTTTTCTGTTCGTCTGAATTAGAAGGACTGATAGTCCAAAAAGAATACTCATTTTCCATAACATATTTACCACCTATACTGGAATTTGCCAGTAAACTGGTAAATATGCTATAGCAGTTGGAGGATTATTTTTGGAGTCAGAAGGATGTAGGTTTGAATCCCAGTTATGTCTTATGCGGATTTAAGAAAGTTAATATCTCTATGTCTCACTTTTCTCTTTCCAAAAATGGGACTAATACCATTCTTGCAGGAATATTGCCACACACAGGGATTTGATGAATGGCAGCTATTGGGTCTTTCTTTTGATCTTCATATGAAGCATATATTGTTTAAGTCTTTAGGATTTAGTTCTTAAAGTATGTCAATCAAAAATAAATAATGTATACAGCTCAGAATGAGCAGTGATATCCCAAGCTAATTGGGAAAGAAGATGGGAAGGTATTTCCAGTCTATAAATCACTTTCTTCTTTAATTAAACTAATTCATTTTAAATGACAACCTGTTCATAAATTTATGAATTTTTACAAAGAAAATTAATGCTGGCCTGCTAATTCATGTTCTCCCCCCAAGATAGGGTTGCCCCTTAAAAAAAAAAAAAACATGTTCTGGATAGCTGAGAACTTTAATAGAAATGGAAACTATGATCCAGAGAATTTGTACTACTCCAGCATACTTAGTTTTATTATCAAATTTGAGATTTCAAGAAAAACTCATGAATCTGTAGCAATACTTTGACATTGACAGATAGTAGGAAGACTGGTGAAAATCCTATGAGTATGCATATTTTCTAATGGCTGAACATTTAAAATTTAGTCAACCTCTTTAACCTTTGGCCAGATGTCACTACCATTTTATTTTATTTTATTTATTTATTTTTGCAGTACTGGGGATTGAACTCAGGGGCATTCTACCTCCGAGCTATACCTCCAGCCCTATTTTTTATTCTTTATTTTGAAACCGAGTCTCACTAAGTTGTGGAGTGCCTCACTAGATAGCTGAGGCTGGCCGCGAACCCGGATCCTCCAGTCTCAGCCTCCCGAATGCTGGGATTACAAGCGTGCGCCACCACGCCTGGCTGTCACTACCATTTTAAATGCTGATATTCAATATAATAATTATTTTAGGGGAGTGAGAAGGTTATTCAAATGGTTGATTATGTTTTTCTTTTTTTTTTTTTTGTGGTACCAGGGACTGAACCCAGGGGCATTCTACCTCCGAGCTACACCCCCAGCCCTATTTTTTTATTCTTTATTTTGAAACAGAATCTCACTATGTTGTAGAAGGCCTCGTTAAGTAGCTGAGGCTGGCCACGAACCTGCGATCCTCCTATCTCATCCTCCCAAGTACTGGGATTACAAGTGTGCTACCACTCCCGGCTGATTATGCTTTCCTTCCCAGCACACTCAGTAATTTTCTTGATGTGGTTCTCTTTGGCAGCTCAGTGCATTTGTTTTTTGTTTTCTCCTCCTCTTTCTTCTTCTTCTTCAGGATCCAGTTCAGATTCCAATTCTTGGACACCCTTGCTATGTGGCATAGTTCACTTACTTGTACAATGGGATAATAACCGGATACTTAGGATACTTTGAAGATTAAATGAGACCATGATATAAGACACGATAAGTGGCAGTTTTCATGACGGTAGCCCATTAGACTTGCATTGCTATTATTTCCTTACTTGAATTGTCAGTACCTTAAGGGTAGGGACTGTAACTTTGGGACAGCACAAGGTGGAGCACCCAGTCAGCACTTTGAATTTGTTGCATGGAGTAAGTTTTCCAATAATCTCCTTCATGATGGGGAGCAGGACAGCTGACTCTCCACCTTCCTCTGGAATTCATCCTCTGGCCTTTGGAACACAGTAGAGAGGGGTCTTTCATGCTTCCAGTGGGGGCTCTGGAACTGTGCATGTAGAAGTGTTCAACAGGGCAGGGGACAGGAGCTCTATCTGTGGAGGGAAGGGGCTTCTGGTGGGAAGATAGGGAAAGACAGGCATTTTGCTCTTCTTCCCTCCCTGGGCCTTTGCATATGGTACTACTTCTTCCTAGGACAAGTAAATACAAGTTTCCTCACCTCCTCTTCCCATGGACTGGCATTTATCAGTTTCTTTCTACTAGCTCAGATTTTATTGTGCTCCTGATTGTTTAATCATCTCCTAATCCTGAGTCTCTTTGATGTACCTCCTCTGTGGTTCTGAAACACAGTGTATTTGCCCCTTTCAGAGTACAGCAGATATATAAAGCTCATATATTTATTTCATAAATATACATCTCACATATATATGCCTGTGTGTGTGTGTGTGTGTGTGTGTGTGATATTTTAAAAAAGATATTGACGCTATCCACATATACAAACTTATCAATGCCGATTTCAATATCATGTGCAGGGAAGAAGGGGAGTAGGGTGGGATCTAGGGGAAGCTCACCAAGTGCTGTGTGCATGTATGGTCCTATCAGTCTGAGTTTTATTGATGTGAGAATTACAATTCACCAGTAAAATTATATTAAAAAAAGACATGGCTAACAACACCATAGCATTGATGAAGCCACCAAGTGTTCTAAGCTGTTTACTGGTTTTATCATATTTAATCTAACAGAAGTTCTATGGCCATGAGGTTCTATTATTCCCCTTCTCCTTTACAGAAGAGGAAACTGAGGTTAATAGTTAAAATCATGGGATGAGGTGGTAATAGATTTAAACTAGATTTTTCTGATTCCAGAGGGTAGAGAATCACCAAACAATACACTGGTAACAGAGTCTCAAATAGTTAAAAACACCATGACTTTTTAAAAGAACCTTCTCTTGTGAAACTACCTTAGACTTTGATAGAAAAATATGAATTCACATTTGAATGAAGCTATTTAGTATAATTTTAATCTTTTCTTCATATATCATACTCAATAATATACTTAGAAAATACAACCCATACAGCACCATTTTCATGCCAAATGCACTATTGCTGGTATATATTAATTGTTCATTGGCAAACTTAGAGTTGTCTATCATGGTTATCTTTGACCTGAACCCAACAGAAAGGCTGAATAGTAATTGTGAAGTTAAAGTTAGCATTGGAAAATCTGTATTTGCAGATGTACATACAATCAGAGTTTAAAATTCCTTTAGTAAATTTGGATTTTGCTTAGAAGTAAAGTGAATGAGTTACCAAATAAAATTTCAGGTTGAATTACAAGAATTAAAAATAAAGGACTCTCAAATGTAAGTCAGGTATGACATCAAAGGGTAGTGATTTTTTTTCACTACTTGGAAACACTGGTTACCCTGATTTAGATTAGTGTGATTAGATTAAAGCAATCATTGTGAATTAGAGGTTGTTACCTTTGCATTGGGTTTCAGAAGGCATTTCTTGCTCCCAAAGTCATCTCATTAACTTTTGTTTCTGATTCCTAATATTTCATCCTAAGAGCTTGTACTCTAGACTTAAGGTCTTGATCCTATCAAAATACTAATATTCCTGCAAGAGAGAGTGCATTGCTATGGCTGACACAGAGGCATGACATCCAGAATCCCTTTCAGGGAAGGACTTGCTGCCACACTGTAGAGGTGTGTTCTGTTGATCATGCAGCTGTCAGCATCTTCAGTGCCTGCCTCAGTTCAAACGTACCACCTTGTCCAAGGTCATGTCCTTTCATCCAATCCTAGCCTTCATCAGTGACTTTGAGACTGACCATTTGAGACCGATGCCAGATGACTATGAGGAGCACTACTTGCTCTGGAGTTCTCTGTTAGGTTGGCCAAATCTTTGCTTCGTCATGCACAGTTTATCTTTTGGCCTTATTCTGCGTCTGCCCTTTTCCTTTCATACATGTTTATCCCTAATAAACATCCTGTACCCAAAGCTGCATTTCATCATGTATTCTGAATGTGTCTGAGCTTTGCTTTCCTGAGAAGTGCTAAAGCCGGATTAGGAGGACAAGGAATCAGGGAGTAGGAGGAAAAGGAAAAGCAGGAGGAAGAAGGAAGAAGAATCTGACAATGCCAGATGGTTCGAGACGATTGATATTTAGATGATGGAAAGGACACAGGAAGGGAAGGTTGAATGTGGACAAGGCAAGCTCTACCTAATTATTAATTTTGCCAGGTCCTTCTATCCTTCTATGCTCTGGGTATCAGAATACATAAGTAGAATAATATGGAGATTTTTTAGATTCTCTCTAAAAAATAGCAGCCATCTAGACTTAACTCAAAATGGATATTTACAATTAGAAAGACTTTAAGGACCTACAAGGAACCATAGGTTTTATTTGTATATTCAAAAATACATTCTATCCATTGTTCCATGTACCTCGAATACTAGGCACTAGTGAATAGGGACAATTAATGTCTTCATGGATTTTTTAATCTAGAGAAAATAAAATTAGGAACCTGGCTCTCTACCCTTATGAAGATAGCACTTGAACTTAGTATTGTACCTTTTTACATGGGAGACTTTCCTGCCAATGGGGGAAGTTAAATACAGGAAACAGTTAAGCGTGGCGGAAGTGCTTGAGGAGCAGTTTTACCTATATAGGATTATTTCAGTTTAGGTATATATTGCTTGATGGGAGAGAAGGTGTTGAGCTTTTACTGTGTGCTGGCAAATTGCTAAGTGCTGTATACATATTGACTTATCTAATGCTCTGACTCACTCCATAAGGAAGCTCTATTATTTTATCCATTTTCAGAGAAAGATCTGAGACACAAGGGGTGTAGGTTGCCCCTGGTCAGCAATCTACTAAGTATTCAAATTAGAATTCAAACTCAGAAACTTTGACTTGAGAGGCCAAACACTCAATTACCATACTCTGCCTCTTAAGATGCAGCAGGAAGATTTTGTTATGAGAAAGACAGAATAATCTGTCCATATCTCTGCTTAAACTATCTAGCCTCAGAGCACCTGGTGTGACATCTCCTAGGCTGTTTCTTTGATTAAAAAAATAGTAAAAAAATTTCAAAAAACTTGTCTTTTTTCAAGCCAAAGCATCATCCCTACCCTTTTGCTCACCATGTTTTACGATTCTGCCTGCTTAGAGTCATCTGCAAATCAATCATTTGCTTATCTGACTCTACAGGTTTTCCCTTGCCAAGGCTAAACTATCTCACAGAACATAGATCAGTTTAGTGATTAAAGAAGAACATCCTCGGTTTGACTCTTGGATCTGCCTTTAGCTAGTCATGAGCAAGTCATCTAACCCCTTTTTACCTCAGTTCATGCAGCTGTGAATAGTGTTTTACAGGGTCATTGTGAGAATTAAAATATATAGTGCATGTTATATAGAGTGTTTACTGTATGCGCTCTGAAAAATTTAAGTAAGTACTCAATAAAGATTTGTGATGGAGATCATTGGTTTCTACAGCTTTCCTTTCTGCTCAGCTTTCCTTTGAACTGTCTGGTTATGTTTTCTTAATTTGAGTATGAATTTCTATTATATATATCTATATCTATATATATGTAAATATATATATTTAAGTGACCATGTTTTGTTTGTTTCATTTTCTGTTCAAAGTTATAAATTTTGAAAGAGAAGAGCTAAGGGGTGCCTAGCTTGTCTTACAGGGAACTGATCATACCTAGTGTGTCCCAGGCCTACAGGTGACCCACACTTCCTATCGCCTCGTCTGTGAGCGCTGCACAACCATCTTGCCAGCAGTTAGCACAGTTGGAGATAAGTTTTGTTTTTACTAGTCACTTCAACCCATCATATTAAGTCTATAAATAAAATAATATTATGGTTTTCATCTGGCCGCATTGTTAGAATAAGCTGAGAGAAATTGTAAATCACTACTTAGCATAATTGCTAAGATCTGGCAGGTTTGGGTACAAATAAAAAAGAATGAAGAATGTAATCTAAAATCATTTATGTGATATTGGTTCAATCACCCCCCTATAAAGTGGCAGCCTGCATACTCATGGTCTAATTTTTGTCTGCAAAGAGTTTTCTCATAAAGGAATGAGAAATAATTGACCCTCATGTCAATTGTTCTTTTGGATTTGTCTTCAAGTTTCCTCAAAAGCATATATATATATATATTATTATATTACTATATTATATCTACAACTTCTGTCTCTCTGGGAACTTTTTTTTTTACCCTCTAATGCAATTGTGTGGCACATTGCAAAGGCACTTATTTGACAAGAGCAAAACTAATGTTAGTATGATCATCCACATAGAGAATTCTACATTTTTAAAAAGCCAGAAGATAAGAAGAATGCTTTTGACCTGCTTTTTTTTTTTTTTGTCAGATTGCTCCCAGCTATTGTCACAAGACAGAAGAAAAGAAAGGTTATGATACTCATATGTGGATTTTTAAAAGGATTCACACACACACACACTGAGGAATTGGACTAGTATACTTTGCTCCTATTAACTGTTATATTCATCCACCCAACAAATATGGGCTGAGTGTTTACCGTGTGCAGGGTTCAAGGGAGGAATCATAGGGAATGGTTAAACATGGATGAAAGTAACTCAGGGTAGAAGGTAGTGAAACAAGGCCCAGAGGAAAGGAACAGGTACAGTTGTATGGGAACTCCTGTGACATTCTGGAATCCTCCTTTTCAGCCTTTTGATTTTATAGGTGAACCATGCCTACTTTTTTTTTTTTTTTTTTTTTTTTTTTTTTTTTTTTTTTTTTTTTTTTAGCTTGACTATTTTTTTTTCGATCTTTTTGGCACTGGGGATCAAACCCAGGGCGTTACGCTTGCAGAGCAAGTGCTTTACCACTGAGCTACATCCCAGCCCCCATGCCTACTTTTATAATCAGAGTTTCCTGAATAAAATGATGGAGTTGGTCATTTCCACACATGGATTTCTATAATCCAGTGATGTCATAGCTCCAAGTAAACATATTTCTAAACCAGTAAACTTAGATTATCTGTGCCAGGAAGTAGTTTCAACGTTATATTTTGTGGTAATAAGTGTAAGGGGAAGAAGATTGATTTACTCATGGTGGAATTAGACTTGATTCCAAGTCATTTGGCTTAAAACCCTATCCTTTTTCAATTTCATCAAATTTAACATTGAGCAGGAGTGCTTGGTATAGATTTCTGTTTTTAAATAACAACAGAAAAATTTTTGTACCTCTTTAGAGTCAAGGTGTCTAGTTGCATATGTCCTACATTTTCTAACTTTTAAATAAGAGACATGGAATTGTTAGTGATAGAAAGCTAAATTCTCTAGATTATAGTTTAACTTTTCTATTTTAATTGTTCTGGTTGTTGATACTACTTCCAGATATTTTATTTTGAAAAGTTATTTCATTTAGATTTACTAAGAATCTTGCTAAGCTTCAGTCTTAGAGTTGGTTGGATGGCTGGAACATGATGGATTTGTGCATGGAGCTGAAATTCAGTGTATTCTTGCAATTTTTTTTTTCTAATGGACATTGAAAGAGGCATTTGGTTCTGGTGATAGAGGTTCTTTACTTGTGAACTGTGAACTAACATAAAGGCAATCAAGCCATGGTATTCTGTGATTTCACTCACCTTCCCAACACAAGCACTTGATTTGTGAGTTGCAGAAACATTTTATCTGACTTTTATTAGCAACCTGCCTTGACAGTAGAGATTTGATGGAGACCCTCCTTGAACACTATCAAACTCTACAAATTGCAGATTTAGTGGCCTCTGAAATGCAAAACACCTCTTGATTAGACTTTTCATCTTTAATAATAAAACTGTGCTCATCCACATATGTCTCTCTTGATTCTGTTGAGCATGAAATGGTGCAATCAGTTTTTCCAGGTTGGAGGGTGGGTTAAGCCTTTCCATTTATGGCAATGTAAAGAAATATCTTGCATATAATTTCTTGATTGGAGTGGCAACCAAAAAATGACTTTGTATTTGCTAGAATCCTTATATTCATTTTGTGAGGGAGAGAAAATAGTTGAAACAGGCATATGAGTCCTTTGGTCAGATATTACATATAAAAAGTGAATTTTCAGATTAAAAATATGTAAAGCATATTTCTGTATATTCATTCATATAATGAATGATATTATTTATCTCCTGTGATACATCTTACCACTTATGTTTTAAATTTAATAAGGGTGTCCTGGTAAACTGGTTTTTCAAGTAAGAAAAAGAGCCCTGATTTGTAGGGTTTGCCAATTTCTATGGTCTAAATACTCCCACAAATGACCAATTTCAAGCCTCCAATATCTTGCAAAATTCCTGAAAATTTTAACAATTGTCTCATGAGTGCCTTTATGACTCAGTTTCAGCATACCACTAGTAGTACTTTTAAAATATATTGTGTATATTTTCAAATTGTTTTATGCATAAAATCTTTCTCTAGCCTCATGTTGACCCTGCCATATTCTGATGTATGACATTTTCCTCTTCACCAAAGATAACGTATATATGTGTAATAGTAAGCATGCATCGTAATATTTTTAATCAATACTAAGATTATTTTTCTTCATTTTGATATCATTAAAGTCATTTTCAGCTTATGATCAATGGCATGTTAGGGTGTAATTGGCAAAAAATTTTCTCCTGTCTTAATGTTTCATGTAATAATATAATTATCTGAATTTAATGAAATATGTTAAATGCTGAAAAAATGGTGTTTGATATCAGTATAATTATATCCTATGGGCTAATCTCTCTTTTCACATATTAGATTCACATGAAGCAAGATACCACTATGTTGTTATCCCCATGAAAAAAATGGTGAATGCTTGAAATGCTCTTTAGTTTTACCTCTTATTCTTTTGTCCTAATATTCACATTTGAAACATCAAAATCAGATCAGCAAGTTTGTTTACAATTCCTTTTGTACATCCTGGCAGGGTATTAAGAACTGCCTTTCTCCATCTGGGTAATGTCTTTGAGATTCGGGATCACTGGCATGATTTCTCTTTGTACAATATATGTTATAGTCCAATACTATCATCTTTGGTGCCCAGTGTTTCTGTTCCGACATGTGGCACATGGGCACAACCTCATGGTAGGCAAAAGAATGTCCCCTTAAACACATCCATGTCTTGGTTCTCAGAACATGTGAATATGTAATTTTACATGGCAAGAGGGAATAAGTGTTGCAGATGGAATTAAGTTTGCTCATCAGCGGACTTTAAGGAGTTTATCTTTATCTTGGCTTATCTGGGTTGGCCCTGTGTAATCACAAGAGTCCCTAAATGAAGAAGGAGGCAGAAGAGCAAAAAAGAGAGATGATATCCTGAGAAAGGCTCAATCAACTGTTGTTGGCTTTGGCCATGGAAGAGAGCCAGGGGGCAAGGAATATGGGTGGCTTCTAGAAGACTGAGAAAGAAAGCAAAAGGATTATCTCTTAGAGTCTCTGAAATGAATACAGCTCTGCTGACACCATAATTTTAGTCTAATGAAAGCCATTTTGGACTTCTGGCTTCTAGGAACTATAGGATAATAAATTTTGTGTTGTTTTAGATACTAGTGGGTGATATTTTGTTACAATAGCAAGAGGAAATGAATAAAATTTGCTTTAATTCAGATGAGCTAAGTCACAATTAGGGTTAAATGAAAATACCTTGGTTGTGCCAAAATTATTCATCATATTCTTTCCAAACAAGTTTGCTAGGGAAATTTGTAGAGTAAAGCAGATTGCAAGTATATATATTTTGAGGTTGGCTGATTTAAAGATTTTGACATTGTTTTTATGCTAATGATATGGCTAATTATAAATGAAAGTTATATATTTCTTAAGTTAGTTTTTAAGTGTTTTCATTTAAAATGTTTTTTATCTCTGTGCCGTAGAATTGATGGAATTACATTTCCTTGTGAATATTTTTCATGATTCATAGTTTTCTGTCATTATAGTTAGCTTCCTCCAGCCCCAACTTTAGCAAGATCTGGTGAGTGATGTTCATTCTGACTTAGCATACATTATGAAGAACATGTTTTGGCAAATAAACTAAGGCTTGTTTTCTTCATTCACAAAATGTGGATGATTATACCTTCTGTTATGGACTGTATTTTTGAGCCCCCTCCCCCCAGTTCATGTTGAAACACTAATTCTCAATGTGATGGCATTTGGAGATGGGGGCCTTTGGGAGATTATTAAGTCAGGAGAGATTGGTGCCCTTATAAGACATGAAAGAGATTGCCTCTTTTTTCTCTACGATTTGGAGACACAATGAGAAAATGACTAAGGCAATCCTTCTTGTAAATTGGCAAAGAACTTGGCTGAATTGTGTTTATATTCTTGTGTTTTGTGGAAGGTAGGGCAATTGAGGTGGAGGAAGGTAAATCACTTGCTCCTGATTACCAAGCCAGTGATGGTAGAGATGGACTCCACTGTAGCTGGAGTATTAACAGTTATATCCCTTTCCCTCCCAAGGGTATACCATATGGGCACAAGCAGCGTAGAGAGAGAAGGTTGGGGCTAAAGGCCAGAAAACATGATTCGATCAGTGTGGTCCATGAAGAGATGTTGGCCTTAGGTTTCCCAAGGACAAACTCACATTGAGCAATAATCTTATTTCCATTTTAGGAAGGTATAAGATCTGTAATAGCTAGACATTGCCCAAATTCCAGGGGCATAGAAGGAATCCAATGAAAATAGGTATGTGGGTATGCCTTGTAATCTGCAGAGTGAGATATGGATGTTACACTCCTGCCCCAGCTCCAGGCAGTGTCTGACCTGAAGACACTCAGAGCCTCTTTGTGAATGGATTAGAGTATGATACAAGGAGAAATCAAGTGTGTGCACGTAAACACACACACACACACACACACACACACACACACACGCACACACACACAATGTCTGCATGCATCTGCCAAATCAGGGGCTGCGTGAGTGCAGTGTCTGTGCCCTCTCTGCATTCCCAATGCCTTTTCGAATGACCTAAAAATAGTCAGTACTCACTAAATGTTAGTGATTATTAACAATTATAGTGCCTCTCCTTTCACTTGTGATTTTTATGGGACAGACGCTCTTTGGGGCCAGATGGAGGAATTGATAGGAATTGCTGACTTTATTTCTATAGAGCCCTGTTTTATGTATTCTGCATGGTGGGAGGCGAGGGTTCTAGGATTGAGGGCTGAAGAGCTGCAGCTGGGAAGGAGGGTCCTAGTGTCTTATCGTCAGGCCCTGAAAGGGTGAGAGTTGTGTATGGAAGTAGGCAAACAGGAACCAGCACAGAGACAAGGTTGCTTTGTTTCCTGGGGAACTGTTTTCCTCAGGGCATGGAGCCCATAAATGGGTCTTTCCCCAGTGACCAGGGGTTGAGTCTTGTCTAACATATAAAAAAGCAAGCACATTAGATGGGTCTGGCCAATGAGTTGTGGGGCTTATTGTGAAAAACATGCTATTAGTAATAAGGTCACCATGGCCTGTGGTCACTGTGACCAGTGGAGTCATTGATAGACACAGAGTAAGGAAGATCACAGGCCTGAAGCAGTGTGACCAGAAAGGCCAGCTTTGACAACAGATACAGACAGTAATACACAAAAGAAATGGAGTGTTCAGGGTGCACCCAGTCACCGAGCCCAGAGCCAGGTGACTTTATTTGGCCCAGAGTCATGCCAAGTGCAATGAGGAAAAGAAAAGTTTGTGTCTATGTGTGTTGGAGGGTGTGTGTGGGGGGGGCTGGGGGGTGGCAGCGAATGCAGAGGACCATGGTAGATATATCAGAAAAGCTCTAGTAGCCTTAGTTTGTGGCTTGGTAAGTAAAACTCTTGTAATTAAATAAATGCAAAAGGAGGCTTCAAATCCATGCCAAGCACACACAAAAACTGGAGTAGAAAGGATAAGGCAGATCATGACTATTGCTTCACAGGATGTGGCCACCACTTGGTAAAGGGAGCCTGATGGTCAAAATTAGGCTAACGTTTGTCGGGGGCCTAGCCTGGCCAGCTGGACCTTGCCTCTAGATTGGCGCCTGGTAAAGTGCTAGAAGCAGCTACAGGTGGGCTGTGCCACGCCAGAGCGCATGCACCAGCACACCCGACTCGTGGCCGGCCAGGTGAGAGCTGTACGAGACACCTCGTGGCTTAGGCCCTGCGCAGCTATAAAAGCCTCCACCTCTCGCA